>VXAA01007075.1:411911-449049 GCA_013399115.1 Anseranas semipalmata
TTTTTGTATTCTGCTAGGTAAGAGTTTTTAGGCCCCTATATCTTGCAGTTAAGTCAATGAGCGCATTATAAGGTAGATGACTATTGGATTGGTCTGATTCTTGCACTGGTCTGATTAAAAGCTAGAAAATGAGTATTCTTTCCTTAGCACTGCATTCTTCACTCTGTAAAAGCTACGGGGCTCAAGCCTGTGATCCTTGTACATGAAAGTATTCTTCAGCCATGTATTTATTTTTACTTTGAAGTTTTAGAATTAGTATCTGATAGAAGTTAGATAGATAGATCTGATAGATCTGATAGAATCAGGCTCCGAGCTGGCTTAAGAGACAGTATGAAAATTAATTGTGGGGTTTGTGTTTGTTACTTGTCACTGAAGTACACTCAGGTCTGGAAACAGAGCTTCCTAGTGAATCAGTTCACTTTTTATTCTGAAAGAAAAATAATAATAATTTAAAAATTAAAAAGTGTATCAATTATTACTAGATTTGATCAAACTAGTCCAGGATGCTGTTTTGAACAGCAGCCAAATCCAACCACTCCAGAACTACAAGCAGCACTGCCCTGGGCAATTCTGAGTTAACCTACTCTATACCTTATTAGCTTGTTTAATTTGTGATTGATTTTAAGTCATGGCTGAAATAAACTTCCCAGAAAATGATAATTGTTCTCAGGTGCTAGGATTAAGGTCTGGGTTCCAGTGCCTATGTCCAGACCTGTTTATTCATTTTATATTTGACTGCCTTTGGAGAAAAAAATAATAATGTGGGATGAGACTTGATCTCAAGTTTCTTTCTTTCTTCCCCCATGCATCTTGTTTGCCTGGCTACAAGTAGCTGGGTTTCAACAGGAAAAGTATAGAGTTTCTTCACCATTCCCACTTTTTAGTTCTTGTACAGTGTGATGGTAGGTGAAATTTCATGGGAAGTGGGACAAGCAGGATGCGAATCTGTCTTCTCTACATTCTAGATAGAGGTTAACAATTACGTAGAAAGCCAAGGATGGTCACACAAATTCTGTCCTTCCCTGATTTTTCTTTCTAAGAAAGAAACAGTGGTCACTGTGTGCAGAACCCATTGAAGTTAGCATTCACTAACTGTGGTCTGAGCATATTTAATATGTCATGAGAAAAAGCAATGTTAGATGATCTGGATCACAGTGGGGCTTAGTCATGAGAGGGATGCTCAGCTTGCTAAGGAGCTCCTAGATATGCTTGGGGATCAAAAACTATGTACCCAGAGATCCTTTTGGTGCTAATGTAAAATGTATACAGTGCCTCTAGTTTTAGACAGTTGCTGAAACATGACCTTTTTATATTTGTTTTCATGGACATACATGCTTGTTACATTGAGTCCCAGTGAGTCACACCATAGACATCAAATGTGCTGAAAAATTTGTCAGTAACTGTGTTCTAGTATTTTTCTCTTTTGATGGTTTTGTCAAAAATTGTATAAAACTGACATTGAGGATGAATAAGTAGGTATTTTGTGGAATTTAATAGAAAATTATGCTCAGAATACTTGTTGAAAGAAAACTGTAAATGTAAATTTAAGAAGCATGCATTTGGCTGTAATCATGGACATTTTTAATGAATGTAACTGTGAGATTTCCAAAACTCTGCAGGGAAATGTACATGTTTGTAATAAAAAGGCCTCAAGCTGTTAAAACTGATAGAATTTCTGAAATGTCAAGTAAGTTCAGTTTGCACTAGACTTCTGGGTTTAAAAACAGGATGGAAAACATGTTAGTATCTCTCTCTTCTGAAGAAAACTGAAATATATCTGGCACAAGGAGTCCAGCAGTTGGAAGGAAGTATGAATAAGGTTGGCACAAAATGTTGTTCCATTAGTAAGTGATTACATCTCTCTCTCTAATTAGTAGCGTGGCATATAATTTGTGCTCTATGCTCTTTATTTCATAAAAAGTCATATCTTCAATCTATCTCATGTTTGCTAAATAATTTCTTTAAACTAGGAAATCTAAATGGATTATTATTCTTTAAATACCACTTAAAGTTAGGTGAAGGCTTAGAATGAGAATGGTTTCCTTAACAAGCTTAGCTGAGCTATACAGGACAACAAAGCAATGTGTCAGAACCTACAGCTATTGAAACCTGGGTTTTAAAAAGATGGGATTAATTTTAAATCAGCTGTTATTTGCATTGAGATTTTACACTTCTTATATTTAAAAGGGCTTTCAAGTCTCCATCTTTTCCTGCATATCCTCTTACGTCAAGTCAATCAGAATTCAGGCTTGAGTGTTAGCAATTTAATTATTGCTATAAAACCTTCATTTTAGCACTGCTTATCTTTTAAAGTAAATACAGAATAGTAATAACGTTTCACTGAACTGAGTGATCTCACAAGGCTTTGCAGTCACACTACAACGGAAGAAAAATAGTTTTTCTATGAACGAGTTAGACCTCAGTAGCAAGGCAATGTTAATGATGGACAAGAACTGCTGCTAGGCTGAGTTTGTCTCTTGCAGCTATTCATAAACCTCATCCCATAAAATCTCTCCAGAAACCAATCTGTAAGAGCTTAAACCTGATCAAGTGTCTGTTTCTATTCATTTCTAAAGGATTCTTCCTTTTGGAAAGAAGACTCAACAATAGTATCTAACACAAGTCAAAATATATTCTAGTCAGAATTTTAAACCTAAGTGAGAAGAGTGATTCACATTCCATAAATACCTAAAGAACATTTCTGTCCTAGTTAAACAACAGCCACTAAACAATAAAACATGCCTGTTTAATTGTAGGAAATTGTCTGTCAATTACAGATAGCAAGCTTTCGAAACTTCAAGTTATGGCATTAATCCCTGTGCACACATTTTGCCAATAGCAAATGCAAAGCCTGAAATGAATCAGAACTAAGCCAAATTGTGCTGCCTTGCAGTTGCCATGGCTAGGAGCATGCACACAATTATTGATACAGCTCAGCTGACACTTGTTATGCTGTGATGACTTGATTGTGTGTTTCAGCCCATGGAGGTGTCAGTTCATTGAAGTTTCAATATTCAGTGAATAGGTATGATAAGCAAAGCAGAGCCAAAACAGCATTTTGAGGTTTCTTTGTCAAAGAAGCACTCTGTAGGAATTCCATTTAGGCTATGTGTATATTGCATGCAGCACAACTAGATCTTGGTGGTCTCTCTGTGTTACACAATATTAGTGTTAGATAATAAGAATTTCTATGAGCTTTGCTTAGCTACTAGTCCTTCTGTTCTGTATAATTAAAATTTCATCTTGTGTCAACTGGAAGGACTGGATTGGGTTACTTGGATTCACTTGTCTTGCCTAGAAACTGGTGAGCAGAAACCTGCTAGCATGCTATGAAAGTTTAAATTTCTGGAAGGAATTCCTCTAAGTGGTGTTGAAGAAAAGGGAATAAAAAATGGATGACCATGAATGCATGTAACAGCCTTTCAGTGCAGTCCCTAGCTTATTTCTTTTCCAAACCTCCTGTTAGGTTCATACACATAACATTGTGACAGTCTGGCTCTCTCACCCTGAGAGAGGCTTTTGTTTTCCGTAGCTTCTAAAGTATAAGAATAGATCTATAATATAACATTACCCAGTTTCTAACTACAGGAAAAAAAATTATTTTGCCTTCTGGCATCTGGAAGGTAAAATTGCTACCCCACAATGATCTAAACCTGCTAGTGCAGTCAGTTTGGAGACGCTGCTGCATGTACAGAGGATGGCACTGATTTCAGTAGTAGGCTCTGCAGGCAAAGTGAGATCTGATCTGTGCAGATCACAGAGAGTCCACTAAGGGAATTCCCAGCAGAGGAGTGGAGAGAATACAGATAAACTTTCCAGCGGTAATTGTCATCCAGGGCATGGATATAGGCTGGGAGATTTTGTAGGAGGAGACATTCATGCTAAGTATATAATTTAAAACCTAACATTTCATGCTTGCTAATTTTAGTTGCCAAGATGCATCTGAGAGACATGCAGCATTAATTATTAATTATTGTTGTTGATGATAAAAATAAACCTACCATTAAGCCTCCGGGAATATTTCCAACATCAACAAATTTTCAATTTAATTTATTAACAGATATAAACATGTATTTTTTTATTTCTCCCTCCAGTCAGACCCTCAACTTAGTTCACACTCACCCCTCCCACAGAGAAGAGCCTGAGAAAATATATTAGGCTTGTACCATGTTCTCAGTGTCAGCACATTGAGCTCTGTCAGCTCTCCCATAGAAGCATGAAGGGGAGGAAAGCGGTGAGGACACCTACAGCTATAGTGAGACTATTCTGCCTCCATTTCTGATCATTTTGACCTTAGGAGTGTTAAGTGGAACACAGAAGCAGTGCATGTTATGAAGAAAGCTGGACCTGAAACTCTCATCAGGTATAACAGAGCAAAAACAGATGTTCTGTTTCCTCCCAGCAGCAAAAGTGAGGCTAGTATAGTCTACAGAGAAAAACTGTAGTAGAGGCAGAAGTGCTGTGAAAGGGGTAAACTTTGCTTTCATTGATTACAGTCATACATGAGTGGAACCAAAGAATTAATCTGTGTGTGTGTGTGTGTTAGCAGAAGCTTCCGACTGGTCTGGAAGAGTCACCCACTGAGTGCTCCACATGTTGAGCAGATTAGAGTGGTTAAATATGTAGGCCTCAAAAGCTGGTATAACAGTGAAATGGATACCAGAAAAAAAAATAATAAAAAAATGTCACGACTTCTATTCCACATATAGATGGGTACTCATAACAGTATGATCATCAAAGCCAACGTTTGGAAATTCGGCGATTTCTACACAGGCCTTCTCCATTTTTAAGAAAAGAGAGTTTACAGGATGCGGTCATTATGTTCTGATCATGTAGGTTTTCTTGAGTATTTGAATTTCACTGGAGAACAATTTTCTGATGATGGCAAGGCAGTGGAACTTTGTAAGAAACAGAGGCAGTAACCAACTCAAGTATTCAAATCTGTATGTGGCTGTAGCCAGTCAGGCAGGTTTCAAGGTCATTTGTTACAGAGGAAGCAACCATGTTCCTGGAGCATTCGAGGGTTTACCTGATGCTCCAACATGGAGTCTGACAGAAACAACTTCCAGAAACAACTTCCAGAAACAAAATCTTGTAAACGGGATTTACAAGTTAGAACTTAGGAGGTACAAGTTAGAAGGCCATGCATATGGCCACAATGTGTGGGGCACATTTCCTACTTTCCCTAAAATACTCCCTGCTCCATCTTAGGTATTCACTGATTTTAGGGACCGTGTTCCGCATTCCACACAGATAGCTCCATGCCAGTTAAAAATCCATCTGCTCCCACTGGGATACTATTTTTTTCAGCAGTTAGTCTCTTAGTACATATTGTTTTACATGGGAACTCTCTGCATGCCGTATATGTTAAATTTTTAATATGAGACTCAGTTAAACATAGACCCAGGGGTTAATCATGTAGTTAGCCATGCAGTTAATGACTTAAAATAACTGAAGGGATTTTATTTCCCTTAAAATGCTACTAATGCATTATTTAATAAGTCATAATTTGAATATAATAAAATGCCTAGACTCAGTCAATGATAATTGTGTTACTGAGAAACAATCTGAAGTCATGTATACTGAAAACAATACAGTGGCATTTGCTTTCAGTCTGAAGCTATATGGCAGACATCTATGTTTCTTTGAGCTTTATGTGCAGTGCTGCATTTTGCTTAACATTTATGGTTATTTACCTTTCAAAATATCCAAATCTAAATTGGAACAGAGCTCAAAGCACTTTGGTAAAAGAACCTTTATATATGCTCGTGATTTCTAATTAGGGAGGAAAAAATGTTAAAAACTAAGATAATGTATGACTAGCAATACAGTTATTGTATCTTTAATTATATCAAGTGCCTTCCAGCCCATAGAGAGTATGACTGGAGAACAGCAGACCAACAGTTCACTAGACAGGACAGCTACCCATTCTTCTTCTCTCAAACACCAAATCTTGGTCCAAGGGAAAATTCTCCTTGTCAAAACAGAGCTGTGGTACTTCTGGCTTTGGGGAGAAGAAGGTCACAGCAAAAATAATTTCAATTCCTAGTTACAGTGAAAATTACAGGTCACTTCTTGGGCAGGAGTAAAGTCATTCTTGAGCTCCATATGAATTATGTCTGTCTCTAACTGTGAGGCGAGAGGGAGAACTTTCCAATCATTTCTCATAGGTAGGGACCAAGAACTGCTTTAGACATCCCCTCCTGCCACAGGTGGAGATTTCCCTTTCAGATCTTCATGTCGAAAAAATAATCCATTTTCAAATTAAAGATGAAGAAAGTAAAATGGTCGTTTCATAGTCTCTTCTTTCATCAGCTCCCCTTTCTTTCTTTTTTTTTTTCTTTCTTTTATCGTCTTTCTTCATTCATCTCTTGTCTAGCTTTTATGATTTGTCATCTTCTGTTTTTGTTCTGGCTTTCCTCACCCTTTCCTTTGTTTAGCCCCCTATAATATTCTTTCCTTGTTTCTCTGTCATCCAACATTATCATCAAAGCCATCATTTGGAAATTCAGTGACATCTACACAGGCCATTTCTCCATTTTCAAAGAGTGAAGAAAATTTACACGATGCAGACATTACTTCCTGACCATGTAGGTTTTCAGTATCTGAATTTCACTGAAGAACAATTTTCTGATGATGGCAAGGCATTGGAACTTTGTAAGAAGTAGACATAAGCATTCAACTACAGTATTCAAATTCTTATCTTCTTGGACCATTGTACAGTTTACCCAGTGCTCCACCATGGACTCTGACAGAAACAACTTCTTTGAGGATTTGCAGTTTAGAAGAAGGAAGGTTCCTTCTCTGTTCTTTTTATTCTCCCCTCTGTTCTGCCTTTTTTGTTGTTGTTGCTGTTTCCTGAGAGGCAGAGATCTTCCTGATCACTCTCTCCCTCTTCACTTCTGGTCCGTTCTTTCTGCGTTGAAGCGTTCTGCATTGACTTTCATGGTTCTCAACAGATAAGCTCTTCTGAAGTAATGTCCATCTTCTCTTCTGTTGTTGCTGTCAAATTATCAAATTCCGTTTCTCAGAGAGGATAAGCTGGACATTTCAAGCACAGTTATAACACTTGAATGCAGTAGCTCTGCCTCATAGATAGAAAGATGAGAAATAAAGGAAGCTGTGGTTATGAGATGTGATAGCTCAGTAGGACTCCTATCATGTACCAGTGAGACATACATTGTATGCAAGCAGTTCTCCACTGCTGTGCTTTTCAATAAATGTGTTGTTTTTCTTTCTTTTATTGAGCTACAGTTTAAAAGACAGTGGGGAGCAGAAATTCTATTGCTTTACATTTATTATAGAATTATACTATACAATGATGCTGTATATGATATTTTATACATAGAGTGGAATTTTATTGTTAAAGAGTCTTCCACTCAAAATTCAGTAGCACTAGCCAGGGAGGTTGCATCCTAAACCAGACTGCAATATAATGCATCATTGACACTGTGACATTCCCATGGCACAGAACAGTAGGACTGAGAAACCACCTCGTGCACGGCTGTGAGAGAGCCCAGTGTTCTAAAGGTCTGTCCCAAAGCCCATTCACAAGACCATCCATTTTGTCATGCAATTGCCTTGTTCCTGTATAGCTTTATGCTATTATAGGAAATCACACTATGTCGCTTTTTTTTTTTCCTTAGCAAGCTGATCTTCACTGTTGCCCATGCTATACTCATATTTCATGCTACTCTGTTGACTTCTAGAGTTGGCCAGGCATTTTTTGATTCATTTATTAATACTACCTTTAAAAAAACAATTACCTTTATAAAATTGTTATTTTTACTGGTTGAAAGAATTAAACATTTTAAACAGAGAAAATCGAACACAGTAAATAAATAAACAGATTGTTTATTACACACCCACCTTCCTGGCTGGTCTTAGGCTTTTCTTTCTTTTCTTTTCTTTTTTTTATCTCTGTGCTGTCAGAGATTCAGAACATTAGATTGATGCTCAGAACATCATGTCTTGGTCTGTCTCTTCCCTATATCTAGCCCTGTATCTCTGTTTAATGACTTTTAAATCTGCCTTTTAAAATCTGTGTTAAACTATGTGGTGGGTTTAAAAATAATAATAATAAAAAAAAATGGAGCTGAGTTGTTAGTTGGCTTGTACCTACAGCCAGTAAACCTTTCCAAACTGACAGGTATAGAATAACAGCAGAACTACATGAAAACTGTCACACTAAGCACACATAGGTATTACTCACTAGACAAAGTTCAAAACAAAAGTTCTACTTGCTGCTTGTCAAAGAATAATAGTGTTGTTGCTATTCTTTTGGTTTCTTTAACTCTAGATATGGGATTCACTGCCTCCCAACTCTCATTTAGGGGTAGATTTTCCATACAGCACTTTCTGAACGGTACAATGCCCCCAGATTATAATGGGGGCTGTGCAGCATAAAATCCTGCAGCACTTTGAAATTAAGCTTAAAACCCTGAAGTGCTTTGGAGGAGCGGGATTTTTGTTTATCAGTATGTGTTGCACCAGAGTGGAGAAAGGACCAGGGACTTCCACAAATATTACTGGAACAGGAGTAAGGTGTTTCACACAGGACCTATCAAAGGAACACAATTTTGTATTGACTACATCTGCCAGATTAACAACATACCAGCCATTTGATCTACTTTTAGATAACACTATGAAAGACTAATTGTGGCAGATCCAACACAAAAGCAAAATCTCTACTTGTCATAATATTAATCTGTTGACTTTTGGGGTGCCCTTCTTTGCCTTACATTTAACAGTCCTTATGATTTTTATTATTATTATTTCTAATCTTTTTATTTTTTTTTTAAGGAAAAGGTCTAACCATTTGTTACACAGCTGTAGTAAACAGAACAGTTAATCAACAGCATTTGATAGATGATAGTGCCTGCAACTGAATTAGATCCTAATTCTGAAGTGAATTCTGTGGAGCCCTACCAAAGCTACGGAGCTTATGCAACAATTCCCTTTAGGACAGGACTTTTGTTGTAATGATTGTGGCATTGTAGAAAAGCTAAAATAAACATTATTACCCAGCTCTGTGAATCAGTTAGTTTTTAAGTCATTGTTCCTGAACAGTAATTCCCAGCTCACTTATTAAAATACCCTGTGGAGGAGCCATGTATACTTGATTCAAAATGGTAACTGTTTATTGTAACTTTGTCTTTGATTTTTAGAGAATATGCAATGCATCACTTGAAAATATACTATTCCAGAGCAGTTTGGAATAAATTCTAAAGCACTCCAGTAAGTTCTATAGCACATTTCTTTGTGCACGCATGTGTGCAGGATTCTCCAAATACAAATCAATCATATATTAATTGTAAATTTCAAATACACAACTTTCTTTGATTCTGATCGGATCTCTGACTACATATTAGAGTAGAATACAGTCCATTAGTGATTAAATTTACCAGCTTAAAAAAACTGAAGTCAAAATGCAATATCCTACTGACTCATTACCAATAAGAGCAAATGGAGAAAACAAAGACAATGTGAGAAATAAACAGATAATTAGAATCAGGAAAATACCTGTATTCAAAGGGATGAGGAACCCCCAACAAAAGGTAATGTGGTATTTTAGATTTTTTCTTTCTTTGAAGATATGTTTGAAAAATATTAGTGGGCTTTTGAAAGCCAAAAAAAAAATCAAAAAACTTTATATATATATAATTACAATATTCTAGTACATAGCAATGCATAATATCAGTTATATATTACTTTTTTCTCATTTGAGGTAAATTAACACATGTTGATTTGAACAATTCAATTAATCATGAGTTTTCATTAGTTAAGAAATATTTCATAGTTCAAAATAATATTTAGCCTTTTAGCCAGACTGACAGTGGTAGGTGAAGTGTTTACTGTAAAAGACCATTGGATAATTTTCTGTATATTTGACATCTGGTTCTTTACATTGTGTGATTTCTTGTATCACTTGTCTCACATTCATGGCATTTTAGTTTTTGTTAGAAGTAAGTATCTGCAGCTTTTATGGCAATAAGAAGCCTGTGAATGTGCTATGAGTCCACGAACAAGGTGCTTGAATTGGGCCTTATTTTGTGCAATGATACAGTTGCTTTTCAGTGAGCTGAGAATCAAGTCATGTTTTATGTTAAGTAGTCATGACATTGTATCCAGATGAATTTATTACTCTTTCTATTAAGTCTTTCTGTGAGCAATCACAATACTGACAAGGCTTCCATGTTCACATTTTTAAGCAGCTAGTGGGGTTGATTTGCCTACAGGCTCCCAAGGGACAGCGGGTGTTCCAATCATTTTACAAAAAGAAGTGACAGGTTTTGCTGTCTCAAGTGACTGTGCCATTTTCTTTAGCCCTCCAGATTCTTCCATCTCTGCAGAAACTTAATATTTGATCAGAAACATTAGTATAGATTTGCAATATAATATTAAGCTGATTTAACTTTGATTTAACTTTGCGGCTCTTCAATTACAGATCTTGCCATGTATTAGCACAAGTTCATGTGCCATAGAGGACTTGTTAACTTAACCCGATTTTCAGTATATTCTCTACCTTTCTACCTTTGGGGTAGAAAGGATTGATTTATTTCTTAATCTAACTAGAGGTTTTAGTATGATATTTAGCATTTAACCAAAGCCTTTTGTTAATAAGACAGCACTTTTCTTGAAAAGCAGACAAGTCATCAGCTCTAGTATTGCAGCAGCTTAACTTAAAGCAATTGAAGATACTACAGATGCATAGTCTGTCAGCTTTAAAATTGTTTAAATTTTAGTGCTAAGAACATTTCCATGAGGGGCCCCCCAATGATAAGTGTGAAATATTGTTCAAAATACAGTATTCCAGACTTAGTGAACTCAGTGAGATTTCTGTGGCAGCTCTAGTAGCTTCATGGTTTTGCCCCTTGAGAAATGACTCAAGCACTTGACATTACAGGAATATATTCAGAAATGAAATACAGATACCTTTTGTTTAAAAAATATATAGAGCTGTTTTAAATCTCAAGACTTCCAGAGTACAATTTCAGACTTGATGAAAAATGCACCCATCTCTGTGGAGCCAAACATGTCAGCATGCCACTTTCCTCCAAACCCATGTGTAACACAGAAACCTGATATTCCCCCAAGAACCAACTCTGAAGGGCTTAATCTGTTCTGTGTTCTGAGAGTACATGTAACTTACAGTGACGGAACCAGACTCTTAACAAAAAATGCCTAGCACAGCATTTTTTTCACTCTGGGAGCTAGGCTCTGGGTGAAGAAGGTATAAATTCATAAGTTTCCACTGTCAAGTTCTGTAGTACAGGTTAAAATGTGATTAGGAGTCTTCTGCTTCTCTGAAACCACTGAAAAGTAAAACTCAGGACTAATTTTTACAAAGCAACTCCTGTAGAACTCACATGCCATCTTCAAATAATTTAAATTTCAAAAAAGTGTTTACCCTTTTTGATTCTGTATGAAACCTAATTGCCTGTCGGTAACACCTTCTTAAACAAAGATTTTAACATACCAAGCATTTGTGCATGAAAGTGTTGACATTAATTATCATTCCATAATGGAAATGTGCTGTTGATTGTAATAGGATGTAATCATATATTTAGAGAATTTTCAAGCCTACCTAAATACACATCAGCTGCACTGCTTCAGCAGCTGATGTTAAGCTGGTCCTCAGTTCTGCAAAGCAGATGGTGGGAGTGTGGCCCTCGTACGGCCCCACTGCTTCCAGTTCTGGGGTGGCACATCCAGGGCTGCCTTGAGGTTGATGCACAGCACTGCTCTCTTCCACATGGAGGAACAAACTCTAAGAGCCTCTATTTTCACATTAACTGTCTGCATGCTTATCTTAAGAGAGCTATTTTCCAATACTAGTCTCCACCCTATACATGCTTTCTAACAAAATAAGACCTCCAAAATGGTACATTTAACATACCTGTTAGGTTTCTTTGAATTCTTACCACAGTGACGTTTCATTTGAATAAAAATAAAAAATAAAAATAAAAATAATAATAATGAAAAAAGAGGTCACATGGATAAAGCTGTCTACATTCAGGTTCTTTTGTCATTATGCTCTTTCCTCAGTGAGTTGAAGAAATATACCTAGAAAATGTGAATTTTGAATGTTGCATTTTAAACCAGAGGTCTTACAGATTTTCAGTCACTTAAATAGTTGAAAAGCATCATTTAGTTCACAAAAAGATAAAGCTTGGTTATAGACTATACAATTAAGCAGATGAAAGCAGTTACCCTTATTAAGCCTCATTTCCTATATATCACATAGCATGAAAGGCAACATTTTTTCATTATTGTATGGTTTCACACTCATTCCAGGGTTACGGGCAAGATTATAGCAGATTTTGAGAAGTTTGTGATGGGTTTATTACATTTAAAGAGCATACAATATATGGCTCCTCAGCCTTGGCTGACATTTTGAAATTAGACTTCCAGCAGTGAAATCTTGTCAGGGATGGGTTTTAGATTACTCAAGCTTTCATGATTAGAGCTTTTCGTACATAATGTCAAGTACAATCCTCAGTTAAATGCTAAATGAGCATACCATTATTAAGGTAGTAGCAGTACAGAGAATAAAGACTCTAGAGAGTTTAATTTTTGCTGACTTGGAACTTTATTATGAACTTTACTCATAGTTCTATTCTTAAATGTATGTGGAGACATAGAAGAAAAGGATCTCTGCATAGTTTTAAAACGTGTATGAACCCATTTCTTGAACAAACTATACAAATGAATGGTCAAATCCTGGTCATTTATTCAAACAACAACCATGTCATGACGTAAGTGAACAGAAAGAGTAAGATGTGTAGAAAAACTGATACATATTTCAGCATTTTACTGCAAAACACAACTCTCCTGTAAATTAGGAAAACAAACAAACAAACAAAAATGTTAGAACTGTGTTAGTTTTGAACTGTTTTGTATTTCTTTACAAGTTTGCATATTGTTTTTTCCTGACCCTGGCTCTCATCTTGCCTTGACATCACTGTGAGCAGGTCTGAGCTCCAATCAGATAAAACATGATTTTTCAACTAAAAGGTTTGGTCTATGTTTTAACTATTAGTATTCCACCAACCCAGCACCAATTAATGTTTTGTTTCTTTTTTTAATTGATTAATTGTTCAGTACAGTGGAAACTAATTAATGGCTTGGGTATTTTGCTGCTGGTTAACATTTCTTATTTTGAAATCAAATATCCTCAGAATTTATCTACCAATGGGAGAACATTATCCTGCGACAACATTTCAATCCACTGAAGTTTTCTTTTAATTACCTTGAGTCTTAATGTGTGTTTGAATTTACCAACTATTACCAACCAATGCAAATATTTTTATCTCTGTTCTATTTTTTGCACCATTTAGTGACAATGCGTTTTCAGCTATGTGTATTTTCTACCTTTGCGTGTGATCGCTGTTCTTTAAAATGTAGCAAATGTTAGTGCTGCGAGTACACCATGAGGCAATACCACAAGGCACTGAGCCAAGTAGATTACTGGAATAAGCAGGCCAACTTCTATTGACTTTGCCAGCATCTCGCCAATTTATACTAATGTCAGATTTTGTTCATCTCATTTCATCTGGCAAAGAACATTCCATCAGTTTCCATACTTTGCTTTTGATTGAATAATTTTAGGTTAGTTACTGACTGTGGCAGCTCATGCTTCCCCTCACTCCCCACCCCCATTCTCTTTACCTGAAATGGTGCGGCCATCTGACATCAAGCTGTAGAGATAAAATGGCCAGAAGGCTGTTTCAAGTAGCCCTTGGAGGATCATTTCAATACGATCTTCTCGGCCGAGGGTAGTAATATTGCAGTAATGTAAGTCCAATCTCAAAGCCAGCAACTGGTCCAGCTGAGACTTTGGCATTAAAAAAAGGAGACATCATTCCACATTCCTCCCCCACCCCCCTCAAGTACTGACCAAGGGTTCCAGGTGGGGTTTATTGCAGCCCTGTGTGAAATACACCACTCCTCAGGATATTTCAGCAACAGCCATTTGTATACCAGCACCAAAAGGATTACAGTAAAAGATGTATTTTTCTGTGCATCTGTTGCATACCACTTCCTGAATTGTGCTCCATATGCTGTCACCATGCCTGAAAACCTGCCTTAGAATAGCTGAGATTTACTAAACTAGATGCATAATAAATTGATGGCCAGAAGTCTAGTGACCAGAAAAAAAAAATAAAACACAGTCCTAGAGTTTCATCTTGTGTGAATAAGCTAGCTCCATTGACTTCAGCTCAGTTACACAGATTAAAGCCACGCTGCTCTATGCTTCTTAAAGCAATATAGAGCCCTGAGAGACAGAGAACAGATACCGGTTTTCCACCTTCCTGAAAGAGGGCAGGAAAACATTTGCAAAGCATGTAATTACAGATGTGTACAGAGGGCATGCAGTGTCAGGAGACTATGGTGGCCATAAGATTAAACGACTATTCATATTTTAAAAATATAGCCACAAGCAGAGAAATGGAAGTGTGCAGGTACAACCAGCATGCATTTCATTTTTGTCATCTTTAGTTCGAGTTTTGAACAAATTATAGTGTGGTTTAGGGTAATGAATGGCTTTATGGTGCCTCTTAGTACTGATGGAAACGTTCTGCGGAGTTAAAATGGTAGAGAACATAGTTAACCTATTTGGAAAACACCATTTAGAATCCTTAAAAAGAAAAAAATGTATTAAAAATAGTGGTAATTTCAGGTTATGAACAGACAGTCTTCAAAGTGTCAACATGAACTGTTCTGGATCAGAATTCATCCATTATTGGAAAATTGTATTATCAGGAAGTTAAACAGAAAAGAATATGAACTCCAGCTCATTCCCTCTCCCTTTTTCAGGCTACATTCTCAGATATCTGAGAAAGATAAGCCTTCCCTAACTCCTTTGGTGAGAGCTAACAAGTTCCGTGGTAAGGCAAGTCAGTAAGGTTCAGTCAGTATCTCAGTTAGGTTCCCAAGAGTCACAGCAGAAGAAAACAGTCACTCTCTTGCAAGACAAATTAATAAGAAAAGTTGCATTAAAAATTGTTTTAAAATCATTAAAACTGGTGAGACAGAATGAGAGAGAAGTAAAAGTAGAAAGCCATTTTGTAGGAAGCATAAATTATATCTCCTGCTTTATGTTTCCAGGTCAATTTCAAGATTCTCTGCACTCTAAGTTGATCAGTAAAAATATCAGTCATGGTGTTCTCAGAGGTTTTCAATATCTCTTCCGGGTATAAAAATAATGAAGATTAAAACATTCTGACATTTAAGTTGGGGGGGATGACCCTGAGAGGATCTCTTTCTCAAAATCAAAATTATTCAGTTATTTCCTGAATATTTTCCATAAATGTCAAGTTTATTTTCAAATTATATTGAAGACAAGTCTGAGCATAAAATACTGAAATTGTAGGAAGAATATTGCTTTTACTGCAAATCTTCCCAGCTATTTATGGCTAAATCAGATCAATGGCACTATGTTCCTTTCAGGACAGTATTCAGAATCCTCCACTATCTTCAAAGCTTTCTTGAGTCTCCATCAGTGAATTGAGATTAGTCTTATGCATTTATTTGCATTCATCCCTTCCAAAGTATAGGCCAACACAATACTGGAAAGAAGTTATGAATTTTTACACAATTAACTGAGAAAAAT
The DNA here is from genome assembly GCA_013399115.1 of Anseranas semipalmata. Taxonomy (NCBI): domain Eukaryota; kingdom Metazoa; phylum Chordata; class Aves; order Anseriformes; family Anseranatidae; genus Anseranas; species Anseranas semipalmata. Next base: position 427,528 of record VXAA01007075.1, read on the forward strand.
TGAAGGTCTGAACATAGCAATGTCAGAAACAGATATTGTAATATTTCAGAATGAATTTGTCCAGTGACTGTTTTCATTATCCGTTAGTCACTTCTGTCCAGGCAGAAAGGGTCCTCTGATTGCTTAGTTCAGCACTGAAATGCCAGGGGACACCTTCCTCTTCCCTCCCATCCAAACACAAGAGAAGATGATGCAACTAGCATGACTGTAGTACTTCACTATCTTCACCCTCTCTGCTCTTTTCCTGCCTTCATCTTCTGTCAAGTCAAGCAGAGGAAGCTCATTTAGTGACTGTCTTGATGAATATAGACACACCATTCAAATGTTTGTGAAAAAAAATACCTATTTAGGGATTGGTTGGGAGATTTATTGCTAGTATATAACCTACTGTTCTATACTATAGTACATTTTAAAGCGACATCCCAAAAATACCACTTTTCAGTCTTCCCCATCTAGAAAAGACCCAGGTGTGAATATCCACTGAAGACACATAGCTGCAGAGACTGTGGGTAAGGGCACATCCCTGAGAAAGGAGGACCAGTATCTCCAAGATACCCTGCCCCATGGACCCACCAGGGAAGAGGGAGCATGCTCAAACCCAAATGCAGTGAGTGCCCATTCTGGAGCACTGCTTTTTGCAACTATTGGCTAAGCTTGCTAGTAAAAGAGGTTTTCAAACTCCTCCTTGTTACGCCTGAACTTTTTACAGTGTCTTGGTGTAAGGGAAGAATGCATGAGAAGCAATTGGTACTCTATCAGCTACACTTGACTACGCTTCATCAACTGCTGGCAATTTTTTTTACAGTCATAGTCTCTCTTGATTTTCTCATTGATCTGACAAAACTTGTTGTAACAGAAGAGAGCTCCCATGCATGTTGGTCTCGAAAAGGAATCTCTTTGTAGTAAATCTCTCTGAACTAGCACTAGGAATTGACAATTTCTTAAAGCACTAACAGCTTCTTTAAAAAAAAAATATATATATATATATATATATGCATTATACTAGATGATGAAAGCTGGCTATTAGCTTGTCAGTGTTCTTTTCATATAACAGTCATCCCTTCCAAAGCAGAGGATGATAGTTGATCTTTGCATGCTTACACACTAATGACAGCCACTCAGATAGAAGCATCTGCCAATGCTGAAAATACTCTCTCATACCTACCAATCCCTGCTTATAACACTCCTTCTCCTTATGTTGACAATATTCTACAATCTTTTCCAATTCAAGATTCAGACTTCTAGTTTTCTCTCTTCTTGCCAACACATGCTGTACAAGTCCTATCCCTTGTATCCCTGTCATTACAAAAATCACTTAACTCACCTAAGTAACGCATAAGTTAAAACTGCTAAACTCAATACTTAAAATGTGGTCCTTTGGATATTATGACACTAAAAGATTTTCCAGGCTGGACTTCCTAGCTCAAGTCTCATCTAGTGAGGGAAAAGTAAGACTCATTTATAAGGAATAAGTAGTAAATATGATATTTATTTTTTTTCTTCAAGACTTTTGTTCTATACACTTGCAAGAGCCATAACCAGTTAATCTTTTAATAACTTGATCATATCTGCTTCTGAAGTTTCACCATGTTAAGTACTTTTTCTTGCTATGATCTTCAGAGTCATTAGTTGAATGGAGGGAGTAATTGAAGGGCCTTACAACACTGAAGACAAAATTTAACTTCGTCTTCTGAACAACAGGTGTGATCAGTGTGAAATATCTTTTGTATACAGGTCTCTATGAACTGTGTTTGCCCACCTTTCTTTGCAAAAATCAAGAAGAGAGTCTTCTGTATGTCCACATTTGCTTGGCTAAGTTGCTATGTAGAGAATATGATATATTTGATTTTTTCACTTCACATTCGCCCATTTATTTTACAGTGTATGAGTGACATCACTTCCTAAAGAGGTGATTACAAAATGTTGTGTAGACTGTGTTGTATAAAAAAAGACTATTCTGATCAATTAGGAAACTTAAGGTTACATAACTTTTTAAAGAAATAAGATATAAATGTGTTGTATTTTTAAGACCAAGAAAGCACTTTATGCAAGCCATTATAATTCTGTACACCTAAAGGAGTTCTTTGGAAAAAAAAAAAAAAAAATCTGTTCCTTCCATTTTTGTAGATTTATCAATTAACCTGCACAAATAGAGCAAGGAGAAACTTAAAAGTATAATTACTTGATTAGACAAACAAAAAAGTCCACTTATATCTGTATCTAATATCTTATGTAAGTTTTCTAACTCTGAGGCAAGGTCATGGCACCATTATCCTTTCTTTCTGTTTTTATTCAGTGTCAGCCCATAATTCGTATTAGCATTTAAGTCACAAAGCAAGCCAATACTTAACAACTAAAAACATATGAATAGAAGGAGCTTAAATTCCTACCTAAGTAGCAAGGGAATCAGTTGAAAGAAGTTCTAACATGTCACGATAACAACAGTATTCACAGAGAATGGGGAAGAGAAAATCAAGAGTTTCAAATTAAAGTGGAGAAAAGGATGTAAAGTAAAATGGGTGTATCATTAAAACAAAAAGAGTCTCAACACACTAGCTGCCAACTAGCTGACTTGGCATCCAGTGCAATGATGCGTAATCCATCATTCATGAAAGCTGGTTTCTGGAGCAAATACAGTAACATATACAGAACAAGTAGCAGCTAGCAGCAGAATATGCAAGCCTTAGGCTTTGGGAACTGAATATTAGAGTGGCAGGGTATTGCCCTTCTTTAATGATTACAAGATTGGGTTACCATCTCCTGGATGGTAAAACATGAGTTCTTTGTATAGAATGTAAATCCGTCTTTCCAGAAAGAAGCTTTTGATAAATATCCAAATACACCCTTTCTTTGGTATCTCCCTCACTGATTAGGGAACTGAGAGTTCCTTGATGCATGGTTGGTTTTGTATGACAGAGGAGTATGCCTGGGGCAAATGAGGCTAAGAGAATAATACAGGGAGAAAGAAGAGAGAGGCAATACTGAAGAATCTAGTCAGAGGAGATTGACAGTTGTAACTGAAATAGAGGAAAGAATACAATAAAAACAGTTAAATAAAACCCAAAAAGATTAAAGGTAAGGTAATTAAAATATAGAAAAAAAGCATGGAATTTGATTTTTAAAAAAAGTTTATGTTGATGTAAAAAGTACGTAGCATTATATTAGTGCTTCAAACCACTGTTAAACTCCTGAGAACATGGGCAAATATGCCCAAAGCCAGGCACCAATTTTTATTATCTTCAAAGCAAGCCTACGTTTTTCTATGTGCAGTGCGAAATAAAGAATATCAAAATTCCAGGAAGAAAAGATAGAAGTGTCAGCTGAAGTAGCTATGGAAGAGTATTTGCATAAAATGACCAATAATAATAACAATAATTGCCAAGTGACTTTGATTAGTATACCTTTTAATCTTGAGTAAGCTATCCTGCACTTTGTTTTTAATAAATTGGAAATATTTCCAGTTGCTCTAAATAAAACTTTTGCTTTAACAGACTATAATGTAACTTGAAATGTGAAGTTGCTAGACCAGCAATTGAGTTCAAGCAAAACTAATACAGAAGAGGAAGAAATTATGTTTCTATTATTCTTGTATAACAGATCTGACACAACTGTGATCCACCCCCCCCAGTTTAGAAAAATGAGTTTCTGGCAAAACCAAAACTAACACCCACAGACATACTCACACCCTCCAGAAAAGAAAAAAAAAATTACATGTAGAAAGGCACATCAGATTTTCAGAAGTCACATCACCAAATTATTAAAGGTGCTTAGGCATGTATAGGTTTAGATATAAAAGAAAAGATCAGCCTACAGGTTCATACCTGGTCTTCTCATTTCTACTTTGACTTGCTCACTCCCTTGTTTTGTTTTTTTTTTATGAGACAGTGCTAACTCTAGTAGTGGTCATCCATTTCACATACAGAGCATAGCTTTCAAATAAGAAGAATACTACAGAATTTAAGATGCTTTTAAGTGCAACTGCTTAGAGATCTTTAAGAATACTTCTTCAATTTTACATCATTTGACATCATCTTATCCATCACGTTACAGCTGGAATTACTTTATCAATCCTGAATCATCACCTGTAGAAACAATGTCTATTTTTCAATACTGATGCTTTTGTAATTGCCCATGGAATGTATTACGTTACCAAAAGCTTTTTCCAATTCGTTGACATCTTTTCCTGCTTTCATATAAGCTTTTTTATTCTGTCTGCAATGAATAAAGAGAATAATTGATCCCTGATATTTTAATAGGAAAGGTCAAAACACTTTTGCATAGTATCCCAGTTTAATTGCTTATGCACTAGTACCTTAATATGTTTTGTATAATATCAGCAGTTATGAAGAGTAATAAACTGCAGGCATTCAGACTGAGCTTTGCTATATTCCTAACCTCTATTTAATTCTGTAGTGATCTCACACAACTACAGAGGGGTGGAGGAAAAAATAAAGTCTTTTAAACTATGGGGATCTGCCAAATGCATTGAGGACATTTAAAACATTCTACTTGAAAGACATACATTGAGAATAATTTGACATAGATTTATTTGGAACCCTTAAACAAAGGGCTTGATTCTTTACTGCCAAAGGCTCCATGTAATCATTTATTCCTGTACAAAGAGGATCTAAGTCCCACAAACCCAGAATAGCATTTACTCCCACTTTGCACTCATATTAGACAAGTATATATATATAAAAAAAAAAAAGTATACAGAGGCACTTACCATTTGTTCATCAGGTGGATGGATAAGTACTAAGGCATGTGAGGGCTGGAGAGGTTCAAGTAATAGAAAATATGGAAAGATTGCAGCTGTAGTTGAAACACACACAAATAATGCAAAGTCAAGTTAAGGAGAGAAGTAGAAATGTTAGTATTGCTGAATCTGTAAAACTGAAAAAGAACTGGAGTCTTTTAATATAAAACCTATTTATTAAATTATGTAAATATAATATATACCTAAATTATTTCATTATAGCTTTTTTTTGTAGAAGAGGACAAAGCAAGCTACCTGTATAAGGTTTTCCATTAAGATATTGGTGATAATTAAGAAATGTGTTTATTTTGGTCTTTGTAAAATTTTGTCTTAAAAGTCCAGATAGTCCTTTGACTCAAACAAAGGTGTGGGTGGTCCTCATAATTCAATGTCTGGGAGCTTCACATCCACCAGTGTATTTGTCCTCACAGTGCTTCCACAGATGGAGGGAAGATGGGACCACCAGTGATATTGCATGGTGTAAAGCCATGCATGTTTGAGTAAAAAAGAAAAGATAGAAACCTTTCAGCATTGTTTGGCTTCTAAGTTTGAGGCAATTAGGGAAGCATGAGTCAGAATGTTTTCAGAGCAACAAAATGAGATCCCTGTTTTGTTATAAGGACTTCAGAAACTCCATGGTTTTGTCAATACCAAATCTGTAATGTATTAAACAGGCCAGGAAATGTTCTCTGGCCCTGAGGACAATTGGTGCTGCACAGCTTACCCATACATACCCTTGCCTTCCCACAGAGGCAGGCTGCGTCCCCTGACGTGCTGGGTATTGTGCATGGGGTGCGCCTTGGTACAGACCATCGCAGGGGTCATGGTAGCAGTTCAGCAGCATGGATAATCACCTACCAGGTGCTTGGGCCGGCAGCCTGGCCCTGCATAGTGTGCCGGTATACACATAGCCTGCATTTTGCAAATATTGACTTGTTTTTGGTTTAATATGATGTGATGAGGCCTTGTAACCATAACCAAGCCAATATATCTAGCCAAGTCACTGCTACAGGAAGTGTCATATGTTCTTCTTGAAAAAAAAAAAAAAAAAAAAAGCCTAAAATAACAACTCTGAAAAGACTGTAGCTATGTAACACTTGCTGAAGAGTTTTCTAGAATCTGGGAAGGGTTTTGTGTTGTTGTTTTGTTGTTTGTTTAGTTTTTATTTATTTACTTACATTCCTCACCTTATTCTCCTGGTGTCTGAACTTGCTTAATCAGAGCAAGCTACCACACAGCTTATTGTACTTGGTACTCTGCCTTTGCTTGCATCCTGGTGTCACTTAAATTTTGGAATAGATCTCTGTCTAAAGTACAATAGGGATTAGACATGCTGTCTCTTCAAAATTTGGCCATCAGTTGTGTGCAAATCAATTCAGTCTTTCCACTACAATAGTTGTTTTTTTAGATGCTGACTTCACTGGTACCTCCCTCTTTGGCACAGTTAGATAGGTTTTTGGCAAGTATAGTCCATTAGTTATTCATCTCTAATTTGTTGAAATTAACTGTCAGATACTGGGATTGTTGCCAGGACAAGGTCAATGTAGACCTGAAAATCTTTCTCTAAAGCCCTTTATTCTTTTGTTGGTAGCTGCTTAATTTAAACAGTGGATTGTGGTCACTGCCATAAGTGCTCTTATCTATATGTGCAGACTTCAAAAAACATTATACAAAATCTTGAACCCTAAAGTAGAATGCCATGCAATAATTTTGAACCCAAGAATTTACTATTTATGGCTCTTTCTATGTTAAAATGCAAGGAGAAAAACAAAACAAAACAAAACAAAAAAACACCTGACTGCTAACATCTCCTTTTCTACTTGAGATTATCAGTCAATTTCTGTAAAGTTTTATCATCTGGTCAGAACTGGTGCCTGGTCTTTTTCCAACGGTTTGTTTTTTGTCTACAGCATACTGACCATGTGAAGGTGTGCCTACCACTGCTGTTGTTATAGAAAGACCCTGTAAAATTCCATATATATTCTTATAATATATATATTCATATATATTCATATATATTCTTTCCATATAAATTCTCATAGCAGCTTTTTGTTGCTGTTGTTTTGCTTTGCTTTTTCCTGTAACTTTGTTAGAGTAACACCATGAATGTAAGAAATAAAAACAGTTTGTAAAAATTTCTCCATATATTTGTCATATATAGGTATCATCTTAAAATAGGAACATCCTGCATAGGAGAAGTTTGTCTAAAAGTGTCTGAATTTCCTGTTTACTAATGTCATGCTCATGTATTTCCCAATTCATAATTCTCTTTCAGAGACATGTCATCTTATTGAGCCTCAAAACTGCATGTATTCATCTACCATATTCATTATCGTCTCTGCTATAAAGATACACATCCTGACCAAATATTAGAATATTTACTTAACTCCAGATGAAACTGTCTCTGAGCCATGACCATTTCCAGTCTTCTCTGTAAGAACACTGGAAAGACACCAGCAATTTGTCAGTCTGAATGACTGCTTTGGAGGTGCTCAGGTGGCGAAGATCCACTAGCAACATCCATTAGATGCACATCTTTCTGACAGGGGCTTTGACATAGGTGTACAATGAAACAGATTCTTTAGCTAGGTGGATTTGCCAGGAATCTGCACTGACATCTGACTGTGATAATGCTTTGGACAATGGCATTCAAATTAATGCCCAGTGAGCTACAAAAAGCACATGTTCTTGTCTGCATGGCCTTACAAATGTGCATCTTCCCTGTTGGGCTTCAGTTAATTCTTTCACAGTTGTAGCTTTCTCTTTTCCTCAATATTACCTGATAAAATCCTTGTTAGTCTGCTAAAATGTAAAACATGGTGCTATTTAAGGCTTTGTGAGACCTCACTTTTCCTAGTGTGAGATCTGGGTCTAACGAAAGCTGTGCTGGCAAACTTCTGATGCTAGCAGCTATCTTGTCTTTTATTAGTCTCTTCTTTTAACACTGCGTATTTGCAGGGTTCAGCAAGACTGTGAACTGCAGAAGTCAAAAGCTTCATTTTTCCCTCTTGTTCCTGGTAGCTTCCAATAAGTTTGGCCTTAACACATCTAACATTCCTTCTGCCTAGGCCATTAATATGACAAATCCTTTGTATTTTGTTGTATCCTTTCTTCCATCTTCACTCTGGGAAGGGACACATAAGGTCTTCAGCAATGTCACCTGTGGCATACATCAGAATGCATGGCTGATATTCCCTACTCTACTACAAGCCACTGACACTGCTGAAGTCTCTAAACGAAGCAAGGCCCTCACAATGGCTTTTATCTCACAGCCATTTGTAATCTAGGCTTCATTACTGCAGGGAGCTGGAGCTGTTTCCTTCAGAAGTTTCCTCTTTCCCTGTTAACACACCCCTGCAGCACGGCAGAGAAGTTTGTTTTTCTTTATTCCTTCTTTACATAGCATGATTCTTGCCACTCCTCATATCATGTTGGGAGATGACATAAACAAAAATGCCTAATATTTGAGCTTCAACTGGAGACATTCTTTCTGATTATTTTCCTCACCTTTCTGCATTTTGTAGTCCTCTCCTCCACACCACTGCAGATTACTGCCCAACCCACCATTTCAGCTGTGTATTTTATATTAACAGAGCTCATTTTTGGTAGTCAAACTGACCTCTCCCAACACAAGACATATCAGTCAAAACAAATCTGTTGCCTAGAGAAAATGGGTGAAAACTGCTGAGCAGGTTGAGCTTTGCTCTCAAACCCATCTGTAACAAGCTGGAAGCTTTAACCCAGGCCCAGGAGCAAGGATCTTAGGAGCCTTGCAAACCTAACCTGACCAAACCTCAGCACTACAGGGAAAGGGATGAAATGTCTGTCAGCATTATGGATTTAGAATTTCCTATGGTGAACAACTTCCTTGCCAGTACAGAAAGCCACAGAGAGCAAAAATTTGGCCGATTCAGTTTCAATCACACTAGGAAGATTATTTCATTAAAATTTATCACAATTTTTTGGCAGATATAATTCCACTAATTCTAGTTGCTTTGCTAATGCAATAAAGTATATATCTCAAATCCCTCACCTCTGAAATAAGTGATGTATAAGTAAGCCTGTTGTATCAATTTCAAACCAGGGACTAGAAAAATAGGATTAGAACAAGGTGAACCAGCCCAATGGCTAGGATAAGCTAAACAAGCACAAGGCTCACATACTCCTGTTTAATGGGGTTAAGCCACTAGAAGGGTGAAAAGCAGTGCAGCAATTAGTCTTAGTTTAGCTTTTTTTTTTTTTACAGACATATATATGCCTAGCCTTTTTTATTTGTAACAGAAATGTTTCTCTGAAGATATCCGTTCTGGTCACTGAAGCATTCCTTTTCTAAAAACTCCTTATTTTACAAATAAAATAAATAGAAATTCATTTATAAAAGTAGATTTCTAAGAAATGTGTCTAGCACATACAAGAAAGACTAGGCAGTGATTCTTGTATTAAAAATTATTAGAAAACTCGATATTACTGTTAAAAGAAAATTAATCCTAAGTTAATGTCCAGTTCATCAATTTGTTAAACTCACATTACTAAAAAAAAAAAAAAAAATCTCCAAATAGCTTTTATAGGCTACAGAAGTGTTATAAGACTAGAATATCTGCATCTCCAGCCAGCAATTTTGAGAATACTGTTTCTTTTATCAATTCACACACACAAAAGTCAGGACATACACAAAACAATTTTAAAACAAGAGCAACTTTGCCTCTGAAAAGATTTCAGTGATTATGAAGGGACAGAAGAGGGATTTTCCCATTTTTCTTTTTTAATTTTAAAAGACAATTTGTATAATTGCTGGGAAACTGCTACATAACAAAACAGCTGCAAAGAGCCAAATGTCTTGGCCTGGCTTCCAGGAGCTATGTTACTAGATTTTTTGAATCTAGTAATTTAAGCCAAATTTGTAGATAATCATAGATTCAAAATAACCTTTGACATCCTCAATAGATATGCTACTTTGAGTTTGATGACTGTAAGGATCTTGTTAAGCCTGTCTTCTGTAGTCAGGTAGAATACCAGACAGCAAAATAACAATATCAACAATACATAGAGCTATTTTTATAGCATCTGAATCAGTCTCTATGGCAACATTTTTTAGCCTATTTAGATTTAAAAAAAAAAAAAAAAACCTCTGTCTCTGCCCCTTCTTGCATTATTCTGTTGAGTGACAGATATTGATAAAAAGATAAAACTCAATGTCCACATACAAACATCTGTTGAGCTTGGAAGAGTAGGTGGTTATTTGCTTTATGTTTGACCTTTCCTTTTAACAGATCAAAGATATTCCACTAAATTTCTTTCCTTTTCTTTGAGAAAAAGTTATGAAAAGAAGAAAAAAAGAAAGATACATTCAACTTGAGATGAAATTACTCTAATTATTCATAAACATGTGCTTTTCCTCCTTGAGCCTGAGTATTTAATGAGAGTGGTGTATGTCATCATTACTGTTTTATAGCTGGGGGAGGCAAGTACAGACAGAAGAAAAAAATATCCAAGGTCAGCAGGCCAGCTAACAGTTTCACTCACTCTAATAGCGGATTTACAGATTTTCAGTACCTTAACAAATGTTGTCTGATACTACACTTTATACCCAAGCTCTCCATATTTGGAAGGTTTACCATAGAGTATTTCTGTTTCATTATATGTTTGTGTCTCTCTTCTGTTGCTATATGAAAAATGCCCACAAATAAGCTGGAAATAGGACTGCACCCTGAGAACTATGAAACCGTCTGCCTCAAAATGCCATTAAATTCACAGAGAAAAAGAAAACAATATGAAAGTAGAGGAAATTTGTTTTTACAAAATCCTGCTCAGTTATATTAGATCAAAGTATTTCATGTAGAATAATAGGTCTGAAACATATATTCTTTCTTGGAGGAAAAAAAAAGATAAGACTGAAGGGTGATGGCCACAAAGGAGGGGGGATGATATTCCTGGGTGATATGGAAGTGAAAGTAGTTGCTGCTGGCTTGGGATACCTGCACAGAAGAGTTTTACTGAGGATCTTGGACCTTTGTGTAAATAGACCAACAGAGGAGTGTCAGTTCTTCACAACTATATAGATGAAAGGGATTTTCTTTACACAGACAGAATTCTTCTCCCTCATGATTTGACCTGATTTTTAAAATTATTTGACATAATTTTGCTACCTGCCAGTTTTAGAACATAAGAACAGCAGTATCAGATCTGCTCAGTGATCTGTCTCATTCACTGTGCTGTCTACATTAACCAGACATATAGGGAAGCATATAAGAACAGGGAATGAATGATGCTGTCTCTGATATGCCTTCCTAACTTTTTGCAGTCAGCAATTTAAAGATCTTCTGAGCCAGGGCTGTATGCAAAACATCAGCCTATTCTCTAACTCATTTATCCCTTTGGCTACCTTCAAATCCTAGAGCAGTGAGTTCCACATATCAATTTTGTAATGTATCAAGGACATAAAGTAATACGGGATCATCCTTGTTCTAACACTTACAATTTTAGTTAATATAAATTACACTGTTTGTATCCTGATCAGAGCTGTTTGTCTTCACACAACCCTTCCCAATAACTGGAAGTAAATTGAAAAAAAAAGCACCACAGATGAGGCTGATTCACATGTATCCAACACTCCGACAAAATTGCAGATGATCTGCTGCATCCTGTTGTCTGTTGTTTCATACAAAAAAAAAAAAGTGCTGTGATGCAAGTCAAATTGTCAGCATTTCAGCTTATTCAGAATGTGCTTATATTTTTAAAAGCCAGCAATTCTCTTACAAATATTATAAACTCTGCAATCTCTTTAACTGAAAATTTATTATTAGGTGATTTGTAATTTAGAATAAGAAACTGGAAAAGGAAGTTTTGAAATGTATATGGTGATAGTTTATTGGGATCAACTGAGTAGCTAGAATGAGTGTTCTCACCAGAAAAGTTAAAAAAAAAAATCCATTAGCAATATCAACCAGTGCTTCTGTGCCACACAGAGATAGAAAGCTATCTAACAGTTGTCCAACTAAATGTAAAATAAAATTGTCACAAATATTCTTAAAACAGTTTTTAATGGCTAAAAATAGCAAAGTTATATACAGGAGAGGAAGACAAAGGAAAATTTAAAAAGCCACAAAATATCATCCTCATCCAGATGAAGTTGATTCAAATGTAGTTCTAAAATAATTAGTAACAAGCACTTACCATAAAACCATCACAGCATTGCTGCCTTCAAGGGTCGAAAACAATTCATCTTTAGAAACTGTATGCCTAGCATGGATTGAGAAGGTAATATTAATGAAGGAAAGAACCAGGAAATAGCAGGACACTTAAAGCTAACTAGAGCTAAAGTCAATGACAAGAGGCAGCCAGAAAGACGTGAGTAATTTATTAAGCAGTAATAGATTTGGGTAAGTAAACCTTCTTCTGATATGTGGGGTGAAGATAAATTAGCAGTTTTGTAAACTGAGCATTTCTGTTTGGCCTTTGAGTAATATATAAAATGAGCCTTCAAGAAATGCATTTGGTCTTTTCCTACCAGGTTTTCACTGCTGTACTTATCCACAAAGTTATATTAAATCTCTTCTGGGAAAGATGCTATTAAGATTAAACTTCTGTCAAGACATTGCCTTGAATGATTATGTGATTAGCAATCATGTTTACCAGGCGTCCTGGAGCGCTCAGCTCTGTACCAACACTGGGAGAGCATTGGGGGCTCCTCTTTCAAGGAGATTGAAGTCTAAATCAGGCACAGAGCAGATATAATTCAAAACACCAAACTCAGGGCAATAAAGATGTAGTTTTATTCAAGTCCATTTTCTCTTTGGTAAGATAAATGTTCATTCATACAATGATCTCATATACTTCATTAGGAAATACAAATCACCTCCTCACTAAACGTTAATCTCTTTCCTTTGCATGTGCAAATGGCCACTGTTCTGTTATGGGTGGGGCTGAAGATTAAATAGCCCAAATAAATACTGAAATCTCAGAATATCTTTGATATGAAAAATATACAGATACAGGAATACTGTACATTTTAAACAAGTGTTCATAGTGGAGGCTTTGTGCACTGTGTGCTTCCACTTGCTGCTTATATGTCCACAGATCGGAAATTGATACAACCTTCTTCAAACTGATCATGGAACCTTTCTGGTTCTTCTTGTCTCCCTGTAATTGACAACTCAGAGACACTTACTCTTTTTCTGCTGTAGCCATCTTTAGGGAGAAGCTCTTCAAAGCCCGCGCAAAGCGTTATCTAAATACATAAAGCCCACCTGCAGAAAGCTGTCATGTTGTTAGGCATTATTTCTCTCTGTAGTTTATCTTGCTGAAATCTCTGTGCATGGTCTCCAGTGTCCCTCCACAAAATATTTCCTTCCTTATCTGAAAACACCTTTTTTATCCAGCAGGAGACTTCCTATGAGTTTAGCAAAGGTGAAACCGGTAGATATGAGACCTTGCAGAGAGCTTTTATGCTGTAGCAAGTTTCCTTATAGTGAATGAAGAATATAGGAAGAATATGTTTAGAGCTTATTGACAGGAGGATGAACCTTGTGCTCACTGGTATCTGTGAGGAATGAGTGCTATCTAAATAATAATGATGTCCCAGCTCCTCCTCTAGATTGTGTTGACAGGAATGGATTTACCTCACGTTACATCCCAAGATCTAACTCAGTTAACCTTTTTCTATGGCTCCATGGGAAGAAACAAAGAGAAGTGGAATACAGGCAAGAAAGCCAGGGCAAATGGAAAGACTGCTGTCTCTTTAATCCAAAAATCTGTCTTAAAGTAATACGATAGAGGAGCTATTACTAGTTATAGTCATCCTGCTTCCTCTTACCACTCATTTCATTCTTTCCTCCTTTGAAATACACAGGTTGTTACAGTGTCCCTCTAATAATCACAACTTACGAATTTTATAATGACACTAAAGAAATCATTGTGAAAGTTTCCACACTGTTTTGTCATAAATATTATTTTGTCGTTACCACAGACCTTTTATCCTTCTGGTTTAGCATAATAGATAGAGAGAGCTGAATGAATGCGATACCTCACAGAATTTCCTCCTTGTTGAAAGACAATACAAAAGTATAAGCAGCATAAGTGGTTTCACCTTGTATAAAAAAAAAAAAAAAAAACTTGACATTTTGCTTTCCTGTGCAAGCTATGAATGGAAGTTAATGTTAATAAAAAGTTAATAAAAATATTAGCTGAGTAAAGAAACTGACTTTTTAACATATTGTTCTTCTTTGTATTCTGAGTCAATCTTCCATATACACACGTGGTCACAACCTCTTCTTTTCTTTGATTGTGGATACTATTGCTTTTTTCTTTCAACTACCATAGATAATCTAATTACCCAGCATCTTGGTAGCCATGGTATACAATGACCAAAACTGAAGGTCAGACAGAGATGCAAAGTATTCTGAGGACCTTGACTTCTTCAGTGTGCACTTGCATCCATTGCTATACCAGCTTTTATCCATATGAAAATTACTGAGATTTCATTAATATCACTAGAAACCCATAATTACTCAATGTTTACCCTCTCCTGTATTTAGAGGGACACAGTCTAATCTCTTTAGCTATGTTTTCTATAATATTCCCTCTATCAGGAACTTCTTACTTCCAGCTGAAATTTCATCCTGTGGATGAAGCTGCTTCATTGCCATTAGGTAGATCTGTATATGAAGTGAAGAAAGAGATGGATGGTGTCTGAAACTATCCATGCCTAATACATTAATGGCATATCAAATTAATGTAATGACTATACAAGGAATTAATGTGATTCATGATGCTGTTGTATAATAAGTTTGCACTGACTGTGTTCTATATGAACTAGGGCACTGTCTGTTGCCCAAATTGTAGATTCTGTTCTTCACTTCTCACTCTACATTCATGCTCAGGTACACAGGCTGACATAATCTCAAGCAGTGATATAAAACCCCTTCTTCTTCTATCTGTTGAAAATAGTACTTTGCAAAGAATTCATAAGTCATCCAAGGTGCTCTTTATCTCCACTCACTTTTCTAGTGTGACAATGTGTGCTCTGACTCTAATGCCACAGTGAAAAAGAGTATATATTTCTGAAAGAAAATATTCAGGTTTTTAATTAAATGAAACAGCAAAAACTGGTAGCCCAAATGCATGCATGTATGTGTCCCATTAAAAACTTTCAGATGAGTTTACATAATTTTTTTTAAAAATGTGTGTGTATGTCTATATGTTATATGAACACTGCTTGATTCTAAAGCCTCTGTTGTCACACTCTTCATAGGCATATACAAAAACACTTGCATGTGTATACACACATACTCCACCGTGTTGCTGTACTAGGTCTGGCTGGAATGGGGTTAATCTTCTTCACAGAAGCCTTTATGGTGCTGTGTTTTGGATTTGTGAGTAAAGCAAAGTTGGTAACACCCCAATATTTTAGCGATTGCAAAGCAGTGTTTGCACAGCGTTAAAGTCTTCTCTGTTTCTCACTCTGCCCCCAGAGAAAGACAGCTGGGAGTGGGCAAGAGACTGGGAGGGTACACAGCCAGAACAGCTGACCCCAGCAGACCAAAGGGGTGTTCTATACCATATAAGATCATGATCAACAATAAAAACTGGGGGTAGTCTTTCCAAGGTAGCTATAGCTTGGAGACTGGCTGGGTGGTCTGCTGGTGGAAGGTGGTGGGTGACTGCTTCTGCATCACTTGACACTTTCTTTTTCCTTCACTTATTAAATTGTCTTTATCTCAACCCATGAATTTTTCCTGTTTTTCCTCTTCTGATTCTCTCTCCCCCATCCTGCTTCAGGGGATGGTGAGCAAGTGACTTGGTGGATGTTTAGCTGCTGGTCAAAGTCAACCCACCATATTGGCTCAGACCCACTGCTGGTTTTACTCAATAAGAGAACAAGCTCAAATTCTCTAGCTGCCTCTATAGAAGGGCATGAACTGACATGAAGTCATCCATACTCTTGAAGTATTAGCATGCCTCCTGGCACAATTTTGTCCCACACTAACTAGCACTATCCCAGTCAATGCCTCAAGCACAGGAGAGCTAGAAATGGCAAGGGACAAGTGACAGCAGGCTGTCTAAACATGGCCACCTTATTTTGTAGTACAAGAATTTTACCAATATAGGCATTTGCTGTGCCATTCCAGCTGGCCTCAGGATGAGTGAACATTTTCTAACCCATTTTGTTTGCAAATACAAGTAGATGTAGCCATGATGTATCTTTAAAAGATGTAGTTTTTCAGTCATTTTTGAAAATAAACTGAAGTTCTGTGGTACTAAAAGACTTTGGGTGACCACAGAAATGTAGACACTCTTTCCCTTTCCTGGATTATCTCTATTGGACTTAAATGACCTCTCTCAAAAGGGACGGTTTTTCACTGTCTCCATACTACTAAACCGAAATGACACTGTACTTTGATGGAAAACAGGCCTGCTTGAAACTGAGGGTGCTGTACAGGCAAAATCATCCTCTTTCTGTTGTCATTCTTCTTAAATAAATACTTTTAAGATCTATGTATACAACTGTGATTAAAATATCAACATGAAAAATATAAGGGAAGGTTACATATGGTAATATTGTAATAGCATTGCAAAGCTTTTACTTCAATGGTTTCAGCCAATAGTGGAAAGAAATGGAACTCTTACAGTTAAGGAGAGAAAGAAAAAGATGGACTGTTTTCATATGGCAGGGTTATAATCATCACAGTCAGACTAAGTGAAAGGCAACTGCAAGCTTTGTCGTTGAACTTCTCTTTCTAGTCATTATTTTGATTGCTGTGGAAACTCCCTAAAATTACAGCAATTTTATTGTTAGCAAATGAGATCAAAATTGAAAATAGAGCAAACATGATCTGATTTAAGCTGAAAGAGCAGAGATACTCAAGTGCTGATCACATTTTTCTAAAAGAAAAATGATTTGACAAGTTTTTTTTTACCCATATATCATTGAGGACCAACACAAAGCATTATTCTCTATCTACCCAGCTGGGGCTTCTCCGAGTGATTTTTGCACCAGGACATCAGTTTGCACTGGCTGCACTTGGATCCTCCTATAAGAAACAGAAGTCTCGCATATCAGACTCTGTTGTTTTGAATATATCAGTGTGCATTCTTAACTCTCATGTTATGTCTTCTCTTCAACAAAGCGCCTTTGGTTCCTTGCCTTTGTCAGTGCCCAGACACTTTCTCCTCTTTTTCTCAGAACTGCATAGGGAACTCCCTCTCAACTGGTCTCTGAACTACTCTTTTCTTTAGCTGCAGTCATTGCTGACTCATGAGTAACCCCTGTGCTTAGCTCAGCCACCCCTTCATTAACAATCCTGGCTCATTGCCCCTAGCTACTCACACAGCCCCCACAGTGAACTTTTAAATAAATTAAACTTAGGAAAACTCAGGACCTTTGGAACACTCTAGCATGGGTTACTCATCACTCTAATTGACTGTTGGCTCTTATATCCTCCATTCTTCTCCAAACATGTATAGCCATTTGTATGCTAATGCAACCAAATGTTCCTACTTGCAACAACCCAGAGAGATCTAAAAATCTGGGCACTTTCTGTAATAAGTTGAAATGAACATAGATCACATGATTGTATGTTACAGCCAAACAGCTTTTGCTTCAGTGTTAGCACAGTTGCCTGTTACATCTCGTCAAACCTGCCAAGAGCATCCATCTTCATTTATGAGAACACACTGCACATTCCATATTTTAAAATAAAACCAATATGGAATTTCCAGGGTCTAAAAACATTTTCTGAAAAATTACTGTGCTGAAAACCAAAGTGTAAATAACATCGGTGAAGACTGTTTATTACTTATCCATAATCTCCACCTTAATTTGCATATTTCCCAAGTAAGTAGAATTGTTTCTCACAGTCCAGTTGAACCACTCTGACAGCCAGTATGCATTCCCTTTTTTTCTTAAGAGTCACAGTCAGTTGCAGAGACTTTTCAGGCCAAATTACACTTTCATCCATATCAACCCACTCCCTTATGTTCAGACTGCACCCTCAGTTCTGCCCCTTTAATATTATTAAACTCATCAATGTGCAAGAACATAAGAACTCCAGCTGTTTTTCAAAGACAAGTTTAATTTTACTTGTCCATTAATTCATATATATATATATATATATATATTACCCACAAATCTATATTTTATCCATTCTTAAATGAGAAAGCTTCCAGACTTCCCTCACAAACCTCACAAAGCTATTTTTACGGAGTAATTTTTCTGGATAGCATTGTCTTCAACTTAATTTTGTAATTGTTATTCCTTAATAGCTCAGTAATGAAGAAGTTGTTTTTACAAAACATGCCAGTGATTTCCACTTTTATTATTGAACCAAGCATGATCACTTCACACTCAAAGTGGTTGATTTATGAGAAGAAGATTACAAATTAAAGGAAAAAAATGGAACTAGTCAAAGGTGTTCTCTGGCATAGTGAATCACTCTTAGAACACTGTGATAGGAATGGGAGGTTAAGTAGTGAGGAAGAAGCTGAAAAACTTGTATTTAAATAGGTTTATGCTTTTGAGTTGTAAAGGGCTTCTTATTTTCTTTTATATTCTGCCTGAAAACCTGCTGTTCTGAGCTTCATGAACTTCACAACACATTCATGTGAGGACGTAATTAAAGTTATTTTGTCCTGTCAGTTGACATTTACCTTGTTTAAAGTGCTTAACATCAAAGCCAACAGAAGAGGTGAAGTAGGCCATATTCACTTACTAGAAAACTTATTCATACAATACTTTGTAAGCATTTAAAATACTTAAGATATGGAACAGAACTTCGAGCCGCTGTTCATGCACTTTCCATACCTTATTCTTTAGGTGTAATGCCCAATGTAAAGCCCAGTTAAATTAATGGGAATCTTTCCACTGACTTTTGAATTAGTCCTGTAAACGATTAGAGTATCATCCATTCCCTGTCTGACAGTCCAGAAAAATATATATGTTCACAGCACAAAGGCAAAAAGGGAAGAGCTTCCCTTGTCAGGTTTTGCAGTTGAAGAAATTAAATTGCTTCTGAGTAACCTGTTCTATGATACTGCTTGTGCTGAGCTCATTTGCTTGCATATAACCTAGCAATAACAGTCCAAACCAGGATGACGACTAAAATGAGTGTGAGCATAAGGAAACGGTATGAGAACTGTCTTCCAACTGGCTTTCAATTTACAGCAGGCATGCCACCAAGAAAGCAATTCTGAGTTAACACATTATAAACCTGCATACTGCAGTGACAATCTCTAGAGAATAGCATAAACAACACAGAATGATTTTTACTGTCTCATATGGTAGTAATAGCTTAGCATATTATGAATTATCCAGCTGGACTTCTTGCCTGTATCCAAACCAGTAACTAAAATGGGCCACAAATATTTCTATAGCCCCAAGGCAAACTGGCACAAGACAGCTCGCATGCATGCAACTGAGCCCTCCAAGGCAGGAGGTAAGCTTCCTGCAGGCTGAGTATGAGGCAGGGTTCCTGTCCAGGCTCTCCTTCAATCTGTGGCCGAGCCTGGCCTGGGAGAGCACTTTTAGGCCCAGGTCAAAACTATGCCACTAAAAATTTATCAATATGGATCACATGCCAGTGCATAAAGGATGCTGTCACTTTTACTAGTGTAGACAGATTCTGCCATAAGACAGAGCAGGGAGGGTTTTCAAGTGCAAAAAATTAGTTTCATGAACACTTTTCTATCCCAAAAATAGCAGACACATCTAGTTAATAGAATGATTTTGTACTATGTGCATTATAAGGTCTGGAAAAGAAAAATGGATAGCAGAGGAATTAGTTTGGATAAAAACCAGCAGTTCTTGATAGAAATAGCAGAGGATGCCAACATATGACATCAAATTAAAATGCAGAGGTTATTGATATGAGTGATAGAGGTGACAACTATTGAAGGAGGGCTTTTAAGAAAAATAACTGTAAATAGCAGAAGCTAAAAAGAAGGCTCTGCATACATTTGTGGATCAGGTATGAATAGCACCTTTGTTACTGGACTCTGCACCTGATGAAAAATGAGAGACATTCTGATTGATCTCCTTTGTAAGTAAATGTGAATAAAGATTGTGACTGTTTTCCTCACAGAGGAGTACATTTCAGAAATAGCTTTGAGGTAAACATTGGAAGAAGAAGAGCAGGAACTGAACCTATTGGTAAAGCAACTAGAGGAACATTAGGTGAGAACTAGAAGATAGATATTTAAAGTCTGATGGGAAAGGGCAAATGCGAAGAAAACATACAGTTTAAATTGTTAAGTTTTCTTTCAGTATTGTACAGCTTTGCGCTAGTGTCATTGGGATTATGCTGTCAGATAAAAGGAAAGAATCAAGAACAGAAGATCAGATATGAGAGAGAAACAAACCTTAAATCAAAACATTTGAACAGATCATACTATGCCCCGAGACTGGGCACATACAGTGGTCCCAAACTTTAGTAACCATTGTGATAATTCACACATAATGAATAACAATAATAATAATAATAATAATTAAAAAAGATGATACTGAAAGCATCTTCCTGTGGAATTTTGATGCTTTCGATATAGATGCCCTTTGTGAGACTGTAGTCATAAACTAAACTAAAGGAACTGCAGAATCAACTGGGTCACTTCTAAGCTACTTATCTCAGAACCTAGAAAGTCATCTTGTTTGTTGTGGACAAACAAAAATGGTTGAGTAGAAGAAGAAAAATTGACTGTCCTTAGTTATCCCTCATTACTTTTGTGTGAGCGATCACGTAAATATTCCAAAACTGCTGCTGTTGTACTAAAAAATTAAATTGCTCCAAAAATCTAAGTAAAGGTTACCATTCACATTGTCTTGCACCACACATAGAATCCTGCAGTACAATAATTAACTGTGCATATCTCTTCACATAAATGTTCATGGAGTCAAATGCTAATTATTTTAGGTTATCATGTGCAGATATCAGAACACAATGTAATGAAGCTAAACCACTTGAGCCTTTGGCTTTTTAGGACAGTGGAGAAGATTTTTCGAAGATCTAAAAGTTGGTCTATAAGTTAATTAAAGTTGTTGATTTAAAAGTATGAATAACATTAGGGTAGTCAAGCATTGGAACAGGCTGCTGAGGGAAGTGGTGGATTCCCCGTTCCTGGAGGTATTTAAGAGGTATGTGGACGTGGCCCTAAGGAACGTATTTTAGTGATGGGGCTCGGTAGGTCAGGCTGATGGTTGGACTTGATGATCTTGAAGGTCTTTTCCAACCTAGATGATTCTATGATTCTATGATTTTAGAACAATTCCTTCCACTAGAGTGCTATTTTTAATATTGGTTTCAGATTTCCTGTTTTATTTGCTCAAACAAGAGATGTTAGAAGTACTCTAGTGCAGGAAAAGAAAAAAAAACATGGGATTTTTTTAATGAAATAGTACTTTCAAAGTTCTATGGTACCAGTAATGTTAATGATCCTGGAAGGAAAACCTGAAAGTCTACAGCTATGATTTCTCAGGCATTTAGGATATTAACAGTTTCAAATATGCTTGAAACTGAAGAAACAGCTGTCCTTGCCGTATTCGTTTATCATTGAAATTCTGTCCCTCTTCCAAAAACACAGTCCCGAGATGCAAGCCCTCACTTGTTTGTCCCACAGCTTCTGAAAACCCATCTATTATTTCATGGCAGTTTACTCTAGAAAGTAGTATTTAATCTAGAATTTAGTATTATCTGACCAGTATATTGTATCCCTGTGTTCTGACAGTGTCTGCCATTACTGAGACAAAGGTATTCTATTGTGTGTTAGTTAAAAAAAAAAAA
>VXAA01007075.1:449074-488264 GCA_013399115.1 Anseranas semipalmata
TAGAAGAAAGCAAATAGAGAATTATAAGTAGTATTTTCCTTTATGAATTTATATATTTAATTTAAACAAGGAAAAGATAAACCGTTCTATGCCTGTTTTATAGTTGAGGACTTGAAAGTCACAAAAAGCCAGTAACTGCATACCAACTTTAACATGAAATTATGTTTCTGTTCCTTGCTATGTGATTCACACTGTCTTTGTTTTCTTTATTGTTTGTTTCATTTTTTCATTGTTGTAGTCTTCAAGTGCTTTTTGTTTGTATATTCAGTCCACGGTCAGACTTCATAAGAATAAAATTAGCACCCATTTAACTTACCTCTTTAGAGCTAAATCAAGGGCAAGATTTTTTTTTAATCTCCAAGAAATTTTATTATTTACATGATTTTATACTAATTCCTATTTCTCTTTCATGACAAAATACAGCTGAGTGGATTTTAGCCCTACTCATTTTGCTGTCACCAGTACAGATTGCATTTTTCATATTTATTTTCCAGTAGATTCTTACAGCATTTATCAGAACCCAGAAACTGGTGACTAGTTTGTTGTAGAAAAAAGAACCTGTTTTAGGACAAGAAGAAAAATGAGGTATCCTTAGGTAACACTCTTTGTCTTTGTGTGGAAGATCTGTTCACACTGCTATCAAAAAAGCCCCACATCTATTAAAGAATCAGGTGCTCCAAAAATCATGGTAAATGCTTATTTTCAGTTTACATTTGTGACCTGCCTTTTGTAGGTCATAAAAATGGATACATGTTCTCTATATTACTCATCATTATTACATTAAGCCCTAGAATAAGTAGATTTGAATTTCCACTGTTTTTTACACTTCTCAGCTATGCTTCAATGCTCTCGTTCTGAGTGTGTCCCTTACAAGAATGAAAAAAGGAAATAATTTCAAATCTGACATGAGCTCTTGCTTTTAATAGCAAATTGTTTATGAAGAAGGGATGACTTGTCTTACTTAGATATTCAAGCTAGCTAAACACTTGAGGCTCAATTAAAGCTCCTGAAATTGTGCTTTCTGAGGACAGAAAAGCTCCCTTCCCCCACTTGTAATAAGAATTAAATCTGGAGAGCTGGGAACAGCAGCTATGGAAGGAAGAAGAGGTTAGTGTAACAGAGCTGACTTCATTTCAGAAGCTTGAAGAAAGAGTGAATAAATTAGGCTGTTAAAATTCATTTTGTTGCAAATTGACAGGTGCTCAGCACAGGTAATTAATTCAGTGAGTTTTAATAAAGTAGAATTAGAAACAAATAAGAAACATCTCCTCCTAAGGAAACAGGGAGGATGTGTACCACATCTCGTAGTGCAGACAAGTTGACACACTGCAGCTTTGGGAGCGATGATGGTCTGTGGGGTTGTAGTGATGCTGCTGTGGGTGCAGCAAGGTGGGGAACAGGCAGTGGTCCCTTGCCAAGGTAGAAGAAGAGCAGAAGGAGAGACTGGGAGTAGTCCGAGGCCTGGTGAGAAAGAGAAAAATAGTAATGTGGTACTTGTAAAATTATAGCTCCCTTGCTACAGATAATACCACATTTAATGACAGCCTTTGGTGAAAATGAATCATTTTTTCATATTTGGAAATAGGCATCTCAGATATAACACTTGCACAGATTTAGCACAGTGTAGTTTGTTTATTTATTTATTAAAGGGGAAGAATACAGAATTACTTAAAAGCCATATTTCCAGGGGGATATTGGTCAACCATGCTGAGCACATGGCTATGCCTGGGAGTATACCAGTTGCCAGGAGTGGTTGTCTTGCTGAGGATGAAGGGAGGCTGAATTCACTTAGAGCACTGCCTGCACATGATTCTGCCAGCACGATCCAACAGCGGTTGTTAGGTGATGTTTTGAGGCTGTTTTGCATCTTTCTGATGGTATGTGATGCAAATACGCTGTTACCCCCATCTGCCATTCAGAAGAGTTAGCTATAATCAGCAGTCATATATTCCAGCTACAGCACAGATCACTTCTAATAAAAGTTGTTTCTGTCTTCTCATTTTGTGATCAACATGATCATTAGCATTTTCATCACGCTTCTTTCTTCCACAACAGCCATGTCCACATTTGTATCAGATTATCATCATCTGTCTTTCTTTCAATACCGGGGATAAAATATGAGCTAAATCCTACAGTCCATATTCAGTCAGCCATAAGTTAGCAGTGATTTCACCCAAAAGATCGGGTTTAGTTCATATTTGCATATTTATAAGACAAATAGTGTATTCATATTTTTTCAGTGTTCTACCTGTGCAGCTTTTCCCTGAAAGATTCTGCACTATTCCTCAAGTATTTTTTTGTCAAATTCTAGTTCCAACAAAACATGCTGGTTTTTACAAAAATATTGATAGAAAGGCAAATTAAGGTTGCAGAGTGGGAAGTTATAACATATAAGCCAGCTAGTAAAAGAAAGGACATTTCTGTATTTTCTATTATGTTTATTGTGCATTTTATTGCATAGCTTTCATCTTAAATATTTATTTTTCATATACAGGAAATACTGTTACCAGTCAGGCTTTAAC
Organism: Anseranas semipalmata; assembly: GCA_013399115.1. Taxonomy (NCBI): domain Eukaryota; kingdom Metazoa; phylum Chordata; class Aves; order Anseriformes; family Anseranatidae; genus Anseranas; species Anseranas semipalmata. Next base: position 451,597 of record VXAA01007075.1, read on the forward strand.
AGGGTAGATTTTATGAATCCACATACATTAGGGACACCTAAACATAAGAAATAAAGGCAAAATCTAAGACTGAAGGACACGTGCATTTTCAGGATCTGCTGTTTTTTTTTTTCCCCCATAAATTCTTCGCTTTTTAAAAATAAACAATAATTATCTTGCATATACTTATATAGAACCCACCTCCCCCAGACTTATTTCACCCAGGATTATTTGACCCAGGATTAGAAAGCAAGGTGTCATATCTGTAAAATCATAGCAAGAAATGATTAAGTTTTGACTCTGCAAGTGCTTAACTTTTTGAAAGTTTTGAGGTTGATATCAGCTGAACTATGTATTTGAGGCAAGAAGACAAGATTCTGGGAAAATTAACACAATAGAAAATTCAAAACAACATGAACTGAAACTAATTAAGAATATACAATGAACTAAAAACAAGTCTAGTGGTATATATATTTTATCCTTTCCAAACTTTCATAGCTTGATTCAACCTTGATTCAACAATTTTGCTGAACTGGGATTTTAGTAAAAAAAAATGACTAGCCTTTTATGCATTTAAGATAGCTATGTGATGTGTATGCTGCATAAAGAAATAATCATAGTATCCATGGTTCTGAATTGTGATCTTGCATTGTTAATATTGGGTGCTTGTAATTTTTTTTTTTTAACCTTGATGTGATTTTGACACTTAAAATTGTGATGAGGATAAATGCAGTTTATTCTCAATATTACTGAGTGTGTACAGTGTGGTTTTGTTGCAGGGGTACAGTGCATACTGCATTTTATAGCCTGCAACTGGCATTTCAAACAGCACAATGAAGGGTGGATCATAATTTATTTCAAGAAAGAGGCAAGCTCATTTATATGTGACAATGTCAAGTTTAATTAAGGGCTACAGTGACAAAAGAGAGCTGACTGCATGCGCTAAAATACTTTTCAGATGGCAAATGACTGACATCCATAAAAACAATATCCAGAGTAATTGGTAAGGTTCTGATACTTATGACTAAAAAGATTCCAGTAGGTTAACATTCTATCAGATTTAAATTCAAAAACAGATAAGTCAAACTTAACCTATTGCCTAAAATTCAGATTTACAGTCGCAATCTTTCTGCATGGAGGGAAAGAAAATACAACTGGCAATTAGGAGCATTTGTATCCCCACGTTTTCTTTATTTAGCTCTATGAGATTTTATAATCAGTAACATTGTAACTTGATCACCACAGTGGCATTATGGCAATTACCAGTCAAATAAAGATGTAGAGAAAAATCTGTTTGCATGACTTATCTTGTGTTCTTCAGCCTGGTCTGCACACTCAGTGTTTTGGAAGACAGTCCAAACCTCTACTGCCTGATCCAAATCAACATCTCTCTTTCTTCTCTCTTTGTGGCAACTACACCATAAAGGGGAAGCTGATGTTAAGGTCAAGATAAAGGTCAAGATGATAGAATATGACAACTCTTTGAAATGAAAAGAGAAATGAGTGTCCCTAAGTATTCAGCACGAGCTTCTCTTTGCTCCCTGCAGGGCATCTGCACCACAACCACCGCATTTTTACACTTCTTCTTCTTAGCTTCATTCTGTTGGGTCTTGACAGAGGCGTGGCAGTCATATATGGCTGTTACTGGAAAAATTAGGACACGGCTCATAAGGAAACGTTTCCTGTGCCTTGGATGGGGTAAGTCTGTAAAATTCATTTACTCGGAATCACTGGAATTAAACATTTAATGCAGTGCCAATGTCAAGAGTATTATCATTTTCCTCAGTGAACCTGAAAAATAGTAGACAGTGTGTTACTAAACAGAAAACTAGGTTAGGAGTCTTTCCACTTTAACTTCAATATAATCTGCTAGCTCACGCCATGCTGGTGTGTATTATAGCATTCTGTAATAAATATGTTTTAACATCATTTTAGAAGATTTTTAGCAAAGTAGTGTAATATCAAGAAATAAAAATAAAATAACAAAAAAACATTTACTGAATATTCACGAAGACTCTTAAGAGTTCACTTTAAGACATGTCAAAGGTACCAGTAATTTAGCTACATTAAAGTGATACACTGTGGGCAGAAAACTGTCCTCCTCTCTACCAGTGCTTGAGAAAAACAAATCCTGCAATAGCACTGTGCTTTTTCAAATGATTCATTCCATGTAAAATTGATCATTTTGCATTTGCTTGCCCTGTCATTTCTTGTCCAGGCGGAACAGCAATATTTTCTCACCCTGTAATGGTTTTTACTGTTTCATGGTGGTTTTTTTTTTTTTCAGGTTTACCAGCCTTAGTGGTTGCAATATCAATAGGCTTTACCAAGACAAAAGGATATGGAACAGCTCACTAGTAAGTCAATCTGAAATGGTAAATTACATTTCTAATTAACAAGGCTGTCGTACCCATCAGGAGTTATATAGCATGGTCTGAAGGCCCTACAGGTATCCATTCACACTTGGAACTGCCCTAAGAGTCACTGAGTGATCTACAGAAGAACAAAAGGAAACCATATGCCAGTCTTGGACTAAGCTCAGCAAAGCTCCAGGGATGCTGGATTTCCTGTGAGCATTTGAAGCAGCAAGCCATTTAGAAACACTAAGGATTAGGTCCATTTAGATGCCCAACATTTATAGAAATTTACCAAAGAGAACCTTAAATGTTATGGTTAGCCTTTGCCAGCCTCTAAACATGTCTAAAACTGTACTGGCAAGAGTTTCTTTGGCACCCAGGTTTCTGCCCACCAAGCATGTAAACCACTACCTAGGCTTTCATGCCCCTGAGCTGCTTGGAGCCAAAGTCCTGCAGAACTCTCAAAATAGCTCTCCCATCCAACCCCTCTTTCCTGGAGTGCCTGATCCAGCCCATTTCCTGGACTGGACTGTATGTGAGAGACAGCAAGGAGATCTGTGTACTTCATTTACATTTTATTAACGCAGGTTCTATTTAACCACCTGACTGGATACATATTTAGCACCCTGGAAAATTCACTCCTCAGCTAGGCTGCCCTTCCCCTGCCTCCTGCTGAAGGAGTTTGGCCCAAGTCTCCCTCCTGCCCACAGAAGGCTCTAACCACCAAGACATTATGTATGCGAGGGTACATTTCCTTCAATCTTTCTGTTTGCAGCTCTCCTCACGTTGCCTAAGAAATTAAGTATGCATCTAGACAGCAGGAGAGGAAATATGACTCTGTAGCCTTCTAATGAGGGCATTCATCAGAGATGTGGAAGAGCTAGGTCAAGTCCTTGCTTCAATGAATATTTAATTATTCTCCTTAGCATCATCACTGACTGAGATCAGGATTCCCCCTCTCTGCCCTGTGTGTCCCACCCTCGTGGCACATGGCAGAGGAGGCTTCAAGCCCTTGCTCCATCTCCAGGTGGGTAAGGCTCCAAAAACAAATCTCCTCCTTAGTGCCTGCTCTAACCACTGAGCTCTCTAGTTTTGAATTGTGACAACATGTCTTGCATTTTGTTAATGAGGAATAGCTTACCTAACTGAAGTGTTTAACTGTGGGACAGCAGTTATAGCTGGGAATCCTTAGTGATAGAAACATCTTAGACATCTTTAGGGAGTTATATTGAGAACATGCTACTCTGGCATTTTTTTCTAGCTAATATGTGCTCATCTTCCTGGCTTTTTTTATTATTTAGTCCTTTAACCAGGACTGGAGAACCTGTCCAGCTCTGAGAATTATGAATCATAACGTTACAATGTCCAGACCCCACTGGGCTTGTAGCTCTGTCCCTTGCAGGATCAATACCATTGCATTTACTCTACTGAAATTATTCATGTGTGACAACTTGCTTCAGTTAGTGTTGCTTCCTGTTTCCTTCCTGGGATGAATACATTTTTAAAAGAAGATATACTGAAATATTCAGACAAAGCAACAAATCATTCATTAAGGGTAACTTGGAAAATGAAACAGAGCTGCACACATACCAGCTCCTCTCCTTCTATCCAAAATCTGCTGACACAGTACCGTGAAACAAAAGCACAAGAGGAGGTGTACAAGGGACAATTGAATCATGATGCAGCTCGTCTTATTTGCAAATACATTTTCTTGGCATTTAACATCACAATAATATAAAGAAAACTGGGAATGTAGGGAATGGAGTTTCCTCCTCTGTCACCAGCTGACATGCTATCCCACTTGAGAAGGCAATAAAGAATTATGGCCTGTAACTGTTAGGCCATGTGAAAGCAGAGCTCCTGTGTTTTTTTACCATAACTAAAGCACTTTCATAAGTTTTTGAACTGTTTATGCTAATGGATATTTGGCACATTTGGCTGCATTCAATTACACACACTCTGCATCAGAAATGCATTCTGCCATCAGAATGCATTCTGCATTCTGCTATTTTTGAAAAAGACTTTTCCAAAGGGAGAAAATTAAGAGTGAAAATAAAGGAATTGATTCCAGTCCCACACATGGAGGGTTTGACTGGAAAGGAGGCCCAAGGTCTTTGAAGCAGATCCCAGTTTCATAGGGTGGTATGGCTGATGAGGCTGGCTTGAATTATTCACACTTGATCCAACTCTGTGATAACAGTCTCTAATTTCTATCTTTTCCTTTCAACCCTTATTATTAGACAGCTGTATTAGTGGACATTCAAAACTACGTATGAAAACTCTGTTTCACAGACACTTGTACTGATGCAGGTACAGAAACTGAAGGGATTCCCTGAAAATAATTTGGAAAAAAAAAAAAAAAACACATAGTAACAAGCTTTTAGATATTTGAAAAAGGTTTGTGTAAAAGCTTGATTATTTTTTCCAACTATTTCTGTGGGTTTAATAAATATTGTTGTTACTTCTCCTCAGACAATCAGAGCTATGAAAGCACCACTACTGCAAGTTACAGTTAGTAAACCTGTGAGACTTACTCATGTATACATACATTGCTGTATACTAATGAGCAGTGCAGATAACATTCAGGAATTTGTTATATCAGCAAAATTCAAATTCTGAAGGAGCTGTTCTCCCAGAGAGCATCAAACTACTCACAAAATGTACAGGACATGGGAGCAAGTCTACAGATACTTCATCACTCAGCAGAATTTTATGACCATGTAGCATGGTCCCATAAAACCACCAGTAAATGCTCTTAATACTATTCAATATATATGGCTTTCTGCTATATGAAGAGCAGGGAGAAGGAATACAGAACAGGTTAACACAATAAAAACAACTATAAAGCATCAAAAAAAAAAAAAAAGCTATTGGAGCAAAGAAAAAGAGAAGAACGAAAAATAGTGAAAGAGTTGGCAGCAAATGCCTTATGGTATAAGAAGACACCAGAGAATCCATCTTCAGAAGTGCTTCAATAGATAAGGCTGGGAACAAGTGCATTTCAGAGACACCAATTGGCAGATATTGAATACATTGCAAAAATCACATCAGATTGTTGAAAATCCCAGTTGCTGAGAATTCAGATTGTGTAAAGAAAAGAAGATAACCTCTACATTTTTCTCCAGCCCTGTTCCTAAATGGAAGTCACTCTGTTGAACAGCCTTTCTAATTGAGGGCATAGAAGAGGAAGGGCACAAGTCTCCCGTGGTCTTAAAGATTTTCGTGGTTGAAACTTTTTGCTTTCTTTTTAAAAAAATGGCTGACATTTTTTTCAGCACAAGTAATTGAAATTATGTTTCAAACACAATATGTCAACAATTTTTATGGACCGATGTTTCCATCTACTAATAAACATGAACATTTTAATTATATATTTTAGTTACACACAATGGTCATCTTCACTAATACTGGTAGTGAAATGCATTCCCTCTCAGAAGCCCGTGTTCTCAGCCTCTCATAATAAATAACCTAGTTGTTTTGTTTTGTTTTGTTTTTTTTAAATAGAAAAAAAAAACTGCATAAAATTTTGAAAGCATTTTTCTTTGACATTACAAAAATAAATTGAATATTACTGTTTTGTTGTTTTTGTTGTTTTTGAGGTGGGATATAGACTAGCTTGAAATTTATTACCTTTTTAACGTGAAACAGATATAAATTATTTACATCAGTTTATCATTTCAGAACTTAGCACATTGATGCAGCTGGGTTCACGGCACAGATTTCACATGGCTTCACTACAATGGGGAACAATGGGTTTTATTCTTTGCAGTTAAAATTCCAGCCGTAACAGATCATTATGATGCATTTGCATTGACTTTACGTGGTTTTCAAAAGCACAAAGAAAGCACTGGAAAATAAATAAGATATGTGTGATTCTGATGTGAATGTTTCTGGATGTGAGATCCAAGTAAATTATTTGAATGCATATACTTGAGTTTTTTTATATGTAGGTGTGATCATGCATTCAAATAAACATGCAGTTCTTTGAATGTGTAATCACTGGGAAAATAGCACAGCTGCATTTACTTCAGTGTATGAAGCTCCTGATCTTTTGCAGATATGGAAAGCTTTACATCATGGTGTATCAAATATTTAGAATTTGATTCTGTAAGTGCTCTGTGTTTGGAAATCTGAGGGTTTTCAGTGAAAACCCTGATGCAGTATGACAAAGTCTGCAAGATTAGTAGCTCACTAGAAAATACAGTTTTTAGATGCTTTAAAATATATATTTAAATTGTTTGCAAAATATTCCAGAGAATACAGAGCAGTTAAAACATATATAATAAATTTTCTTTAACGGGAATATTGTCTGTAAGACCTAGTCCTAAGAGCAATTCCTAAATGACATAAGTGAAGATATATAGAAACACGGTTTTAATCAAGTTCTACTTTATAGGTACTTAATCTTTCATTGTTTTAAGTATAGAACTATCAGACATTATAAACTAAAAATGTTTCTAGATACCTACCTGGCAAGTCCTGTTCAGTTAACTCATCACACATTTTTAGAGAAGATTTACAAATCTATTTTATGTTATGCTCATAATACATTTTAGATTTCAGCATATGTATAATTTGCATTAAAACTTTTGACACATTAAAAATTGGTAATGGAAATGACTTTTCAACTGTCTACATCATTATATCGACCAAGTAATTTAATTCTTTTTTGTGTGTGTGCATATGAATCTCTACATGTAGGATTGAACATAAACCAGAAAAATCTCATGCTGTAGTAATTAATAATGCTTTCATGGCAATACACTATACTTATTTTTAATTTGTGTTAGTTCTTCTCTAATGTTCTTTCCAGCTGTTGGCTGTCTCTTGAAGGAGGGCTACTTTATGCTTTCGTTGGACCTGCAGCTGCTGTTGTCTTGGTAAACATTAATATCATTTCCAATATTTTCATATGAAATGGTGGAATATGCTATTTAAATTATAAAAGCTTGGCTGTACCATAAAATTAAGTTTTGCTGTAAATATTGAGCTTGGTTTAACGTACCTTAAGTATTTTGAATGCAGGATACACTTAATTGTATCACATCTTTATACCATTTATCTCTGCATGCTTACACAGTAAGCTGTGAAAGAATAATGTGCTGATTGGTGGCACAGAAAACTTGTTACAGGCATCGCTGAGTTATTATCAGTAGCATCTACGCAATTGTCACTGCCTTGTGAAGTTCAGTGACAGTCTTGATAGAGTGCCGCTTGGCAGTGTATCACTGTGCCAGCAAAAGCAGCAGGATGAGTGGAACCAGCCAGCAAGTTCTCCATGGCTACTGCTTTTCAGGGCAAAGAAAAAATCATCATAGCTGGGAAGTCTTACTCATTTGTGTATTAAACTTCCACATCTCTGGCAATGCATTTAGGTGTAGGATTCACTTTGTCTAGTTGTAGACATCTGCAATATAGATTTCTACATCTGTGCTAGTTATTCTAGATGTATGTCACTGTCGGTGGAGAAAAATATGCACTTTTAGGCCTCAAATCATCAGATGTATTTCAGGTGTCTAATTTAGAGTAAGATGAATTGCACCCTACATATGCCACTGGCTATCAGTCATCTGCTCTGCAGTCTGTGTAGATTTTTTAAAATAATTTGTTTCACATTTTTCCCTTACTTCTGGGAAGGAGATTACAGATTTTGAATTTAATTCTTCTTTCCCCTGTACAAATCTTATACTAGGATAGCTCTATCAACACCAGTTGTCTCCGATTTTCCCTTGCAAAATGAAACCAGTCTTAGTAGTCATCAAAGATATAGCCATTTAGCTACACAGATTATCCTGAAATGGATGTTTACTACTCCCATAGAGTTTGTCTCATCATTGCCTGGAGTCAAGCCAGGATCCTTTTGTACAACTCACAGTCCCTGTCATGATAAAGGAGCCAAGGATGTTTACAAAAAAGCCAGGCATAATTTTCACATGGAACTGTGTGTTCTCTTTGTAATTGGCAAGCTTTGTTTGGAGATGTTTGAAGTTCACAGTTGCAGTTTGCCCTACCATTAGCTAGTGACTGCGCAAGGAGCTGTTCTATGCAGCCACTTAAGCCTAAGTGTATGAAGCAAAAGAATTGTATAGCATCAGCTGGAAAATGTAAATGCTGAAAATAAAGTGATGATAAGAAAAGCTGAAAAAGAGTTGGCAGGACAGACTGGCGACAATTAGGGATTTTGGCACAGGTCTTGGAAAATCTGTTTGAAAGGAAAAAAAGGATCACCCTTTTCTAATCAGAAAAATAAGGAACATTATTTTAATACATTGAAAACTTGGTACTACCTCTTCACAGGGCCATGCAGAGTTACATTCATAGAGTTTGGTTCAATAATACAAATGGATAATAACAGTCATTAAGTTGTCCATTAAATGTCATTAGTATGTCCATCGAGTGCCAAAGTCTGACTGCCAGAATACTTGGAATTTTTTCTTTTAAGGTTAAGTCCTCAACTAATGTATGTGGGCATAAAATCATGTACTTTAATGGGGATAAACAGACTTACCCCAGGCATTCATCTGGCTCACANAAGGCTCACGACTGGCATTTTGGTGAATGAGGGAGACAGTGACTGATGTGCAGAAGGATATAGAAAACCACAGGCTGGTTCTGCATAAGTGAGCACACCCACACGGGCATTAAGTGCTTGAAAAGGAAGATGTTTACGACCATTTGTGTGCACTGACTAGGTCTGCCCAGTGCACTCAACTCAAATGCAATGCTATGTGGTTTTCCTGGAATAGAATACATAATTGCAATTAAAACTGAGGAAATATTAAAGCTATATTACTCAAGTTTCTGGCCAGCAGACATGTATGCATATAACTTGGTACCAGACATAATTCAAGATTCAAAAATAAGCCTGTTGCAGTGTGCCTATGTATGACCCATTTGAGAATATGCACTTCTGGTGTGTTTGGGGATGGTGTCACGTAATTTCTGATGGCATACTCAGAAATGTAACAAGAAGTGTATTGCAGGCTTGGAAGAGCCATTCACAGATGTAACAGGATAAGTTATTTTCTTTCAGAAAAGATCAGCTGTTTGTTTTCTGTTTGACAGGTCAACATGGTGATTGGCATTTTGGTATTTAATAAACTCGTTTCCAGAGATGGAATCCTAGACAAAAAGCTCAAACACAGAGCGGGGTAAGCAGCAATTGTGGGGTTATTTTAAAGCATATTCGATTTGTATCAATGATTTCCAATTGCAGATATTCACCAAAAATACATTTGATTGTGCTTTGATCCTTTATACCAGTATAATAGTGTCTAACAGATTCCATTCATCTCAGAAGCTGCAGTTGCATTATCCTGAGGGAATGCAACTAAATAAACTAAATGTAATAAAACACAAGTACAACAGTATTAAGTTAATAAGAATGAGGATTAAACAAATCTGAGCAGAGATTTCACAAGTATGTCACACATTTAAAATTGTTGCAGTTAGGAAAATAGTTTTATGAACAGTTTGTGATGAAGGAACTGATTATTCTTCTGTCTAGCTGTCAACTTTAATTACTGTGGTGGGAAATGTTACTCATTTATGTAAACTGTTATAAAATGTATTTTACAGCAATATAGCCCTTACTGAGGTCAATGCTATTCTGCCACTCTTGACTCTCTGAAGAATTTGCCTATGTACTGACATCTGTATCTACACAGACATATCTTCTAAATTAGTGTAACAAAATTTGAAAGTAAAAAAAAGTTTTAAAAGCAAAAAAAAAAAGTTAAATGCAAATTCTGTGTTATTGATTATTTATTTGCATTTACATTCAAATTCTGTTTGTTATCATGAGAAAAAAAAAAGGTTTATAACAGTGGTGGTATTGAAAAAATGTTTTTTGGTGGATGATCAATTCGAAGTGCTGCAACGGCAAACCTAGATTCATCCCATATTGCAGAAAAATATTTGACAATTTCATCATCACTTTCTTAATGCTCATAAATATATATTAAAACTTCGCATAATCATTTTTCACAGCCACATATTCTAGTATTGTCTTTCAGACCAGCTTGTAGTTAACAGCACCAATATCTGTCTTTCTAGCAATGATAAACAATGATATCCTCATTTTACTGTGTGTTACTGCTGTCAGTAAATTTTTTTTAAGTTTCACGTTGAACTATTTTATCATTCCATTAACAGTACCTTTCCTAATAAGTTCAATTGATTGGTTGGATGAGCAGATTTATGATAAACAGTTTGGATGGTATGATTTACATTTAATATTAATTAAATTAAATCATTCTGGTTTTAACTTCTTTCACTGTCTTTCTGACAAATATGAACCAGAAGCTTTCATTTTGTTTCTTCTCCTTTCCTGCTTTTTCATTACAACGTATTAATTTCTTAACGTTCCTTTTGTCTACATTACTGCATCAATATCCTTAACTGTGTAATACCTCTGATGAAAGCTAGAGTATTAGAAAACTAGCCAAATTATTTTAAAAGTAGTAATAACTCAGTATTCAGCAAATCATATTCACATATGCTATAATTCCAATGATTTCAGGAGTTGGACCAGCTATGGGTTTGGCTTTGTACATTTTCTAAACATGTCTAAACTTAGATTTAACTGAATTACTTTTTTTCAGCTACTCAACTGTAGGCTATAGAAATCTATTTGCTTACAGTCTACTTTCCTGATGAAACAAATAACTTGCTTTCTAACAGTGCACAACTTGGTAAAGAGGTATTTTATTTTAAAGTAAATGGATAAGGAACTAGAAACCATTGCCAGGAACAATCCAACTATTCTGGGTAAGCATATAGATGCCCTAATCAAGAAACACTTTTAACTCCTGCGATAGTATGAGATGGTGGTTTGGCAACAGCATTGCTTGCTACTGCTTGGCAGATGAAGAGTCCTGAGTCATCTCTGGAGCAGAGGAATTTGTGTAGCATTTGGCCTCCAGTAGAAAGGACATTGCCACTCATTTCTCAAATATCTCTTGCCAGTCATGCTCAGGAAGGCAATTTTATATTTCTGGCAAATGTTGGACTCATGCTTGTCAAAAGTTCAGCCATGGATATCATTTATGTAGGTTTTAAAGCAGTGAATGGAGCACAATATACTAACTCCATATGATTTTGCCACCTCAATAAGCATAGGGTGGATCAACAAGTGAAAAAAATAATAGGATATGTTGTCCTGATGGATCTCAGTCACTCCTCTGGCATAGGGTGTAGCGTACATGTATGCCCAGACAGAAAGATTGCATTTGGCTGACATATACACCAAGCTCTATTACCTTTTGCAAGATCCAGAACAGATCTATAGAGGTAAAGAGAATAGTCCAGTCCAATAACAGTGAAGTATTGTGTAGCAAAGATGGAAAGTGTTTTCTCGAACTTAGTTCAGGCTTACCCGTGGCATATTTCTAGTTCATTCATTAACATAGACTTTTAATTGGTGTAAATTGATGTGGAGCCACTGAGTTCTTTTCACACCCCACTTATACAAGGTCATGGCTCTGCACAGTTGTTTTTACAGAAAGCCATCATTTGGTTTATCAAAATGGAAGCCACTGGAGTTCAATGTTTGTTTTGGACAGTATGTATGAAGTCAAGTGAATGTTGGGTTTGTCTGTAAAAGAGGTGTTCATTTGGTTGAAAAACTTGGAAAGAACCTGAAGTGTTACCTCTCTTCAACATGTTGACCATTTTCCAGCTGGGAATAGGTAAAGAAAAACACCTTTCCTGTCATGTCTGTCAGCTATGGTTATTCCTGGTTCTGACAGCAGAAAGAGAAGGAATAGCACAAGTATTTATTTAGTTAACTCAGGAAGCTGAATACGTGCTGTATGTAGAAGAAAATTTAAATTCCAGGTTTTGCCCTTTAACTCTTCTGACAGGTGCTGAGGTACAATTGTCCATACAAAATGCTTTGAGCTTAATGCTTGTGTACTGTGTTTTATTAAAATGCAAAACAGGTCACCCTTTTTTCAGTACCAACTGATATTTATTTCATCAGATTCCATACATTTCAAGCCCTGTATTCAGACCTTCCTATAGCATGAATAAAATCACTCCAGATGTTAGTGGGCCATTCAAATCACTAGTACAAATCTGACTATACAGTATGCCCATACTGATTTGATGCTTGAATGCATTTTGCAAGTTTCTTTCTGTGAAATTGCTCTGTAATTGTACATACTTCATACTCCTCTTCTTTGTGTCCTATGCTCTTTCTCAAGCACAAGTCTTTTAACAGGTCTGAATAGAGGGATTTCACTTTGTATGTCTATCCTAGCACGTGCTTATGTTTACTTCAGTGTACTGAGCAGTTTTGATCACAAGATATTTGGGGCCTTTCTTAGCATAAATGGAAGAAATAGAGTCTGCATGAAATGAAGCCCCATAGCATTAACATTTAAAGTTAATAATGATATAAAGTACAATGTACAGTTTTGCAACAACATAGAGCATTCATCCTGAATAAGTCTACTTACTTTTTCTGCATGACGTCATATTTAAAAGCTAAATTTCAGTAGCAACGTTTTTTGGTGACAATTCAATATTTTGTTCTTTTTGTGGGTGTTCTGTTTGTTTGCAGTCAGATGAGTGAGCCTCATAGCGGTTTGACGCTCAAATGTGCCAAGTGTGGAGTAGTTTCAACAACAGCTTTGTCAGCCACCACCGCCAGTAATGCCATGTTAGTCCTGATCATTTACATCTTCTTGTTACAAATCTTATGCAGTGCATGTGAGACAATAGTTTGATGATGACAACTGTGTTTGCTAACACTGTATAGAGTGCTGAGCACGTTTAAATACTTTTTAACAACAAAAAAATGGAACTGTGTTTATTAACTGAATACAGGATATTCTTTAGAACATAAAGTACCAACACTGTTACATACTTCTCTGTGATTTTCAAGTTAACTTGATAAAGTGCCATCCTTAAATATATTTTATTTTAAAAGTGAGCATTAATCATTTTTTACAATTTTACAGTGCTACTTTTCTCTTTCTTTCAATAGGGCATCCCTTTGGAGTTCCTGTGTGGTGTTGCCACTTCTGGCCCTGACTTGGATGTCTGCAGTTCTGGCTATGACAGACAAAAGATCAATATTATTTCAGATACTTTTTGCAGTATTTGATTCATTACAAGGCTTTGTTATTGTCATGGTCCATTGTATTCTCCGAAGGGAGGTGAGGAATGGCTTCCCAGTTTTCTAAAGGGCTGTGTTCCTGTTAATCTCTCAACTGCTCTTTAATGTTATGCACAGCTTTCTCTGCAAAAATATATTTCATAGAAAGAGTAAAGTATTTTATGGTGAGATGTAGAGGAACAAGTGAAAGAGAGAGTGGGAAGATTAGTTAATTACAGGTGCAGGCTGTCAGATTCAGTATAAAACTGTACCCACTTGATTAAAGGTGGCTGTTAGTGAATGCCAAGATCAGTTTATTTCCAAGTGTTAGGCTTTTCCGGTATCATGAGTATAGGGAAATGCTATCACGAGTGCCCTTTGAAGAATGAAAGATACAGATTTTTACAGTCTCTAACATTGATTCAAATACAAAATTATTTTTGCTCATACTTTCTCTGAAAGAGGACTCATGGATACGAGGGGTTGGTGAAAAGCTATCCCTTCAGTTTCTACTCATTCAGGTGCTAACATACTTAAGTTAGCAGGACAATGAGGATGATGAGAGAGGAACATTTTGAGAACAGCGAGGAAAAGCTAGTATCTCTGTCCTGCCCTTTGCAGCTCAATGATACCACTGCAGAATCATCACCATTGAAATCTGGTGTCAAAGCTCTTTAACCTGACTCTGGTGACAGCTTTATTAATGATCTAAACTAACCTAACACTTTTACTGAGATAAGTTTGCCAGATCTGTGGAACTGGGAGCATCTATCAAAAATGAGCGTATGAAGACAGACTGGAGAGCAGTAGCCTGGTTCCACCAGCATATCTATTTACAGAGCTCGTGTCTGTTTAGACACTGTGTGGCATTTGCCATTTATCAACTTCAGGATATTTACCACACCAATAAACCACATTACATTGTCTAGCACAGTTCCTTGTGATTGGCAAGAGTTATTCAAAGGCACTTCAGGACTAAAAAAAAGCAGGAAGATGTTTCAAGAGAGTATTATCAACACCGAAAGAGGAGTGTTACAAAGTGGTTTTCCTTTCCATCATTCACACCCTTTAAACATTGAAATTCACCACATTCATGAAGAATAATTATAAATTATGTAATTTATTCTGGTCTTCCAGTGGTGTATTACTTTGCATGGACTTTATATCACTATCCTACGCAGTATGCATATGAGATTATCCTATCAAATAATCGTTTTCAGTTTATAAGGAAAAACTTACCAATATCTTTCAGAAATTACCTTGTGTATATGTATGTGTATGTGTGTTCTGACTTCATCACACTTTCTTTAAACTGTGAGAGACTACAAACCTTTATTTTCCTTAGTTTTCATAGTGGAAGGGGCTTATCTCCTTTACTAAGATTTTTATTGTTACTGTTGTTCAGGATAAAAATATGTGCAGAATAAGAGATGCTACTTGAGGCAAATCTATTTCATGTAGAACTGTCTTCCTATCCCCTTATTTTCTACAGCATTTTCCTTTCCCATGTGATTTACATCTGCAAAAGAGGTCATTCTCATCTGTAGAACTGAAAAGCAGAATTTCACGTATTCTTTTGGTAAAATGGTGCAGTTATTTGTAGTTGAATTCATCAGTAGAAAGAATGGCAGCTCCATACTGGTTTTTGTGTCCATGAAGTTTGTATTTCCTTGAGATAAATTAATTAACCTGGAAAGGGCATACCACCTCCCACTTCTTGGCCCGAGGATCCATATTTATTTAAAAATATATCCTTAGCTCACAGTTGCAGATGAAACCTTTAAAACCAAAACAGTATAAACAGCATTATCTTTGTGAGGAAGCAGAGAGGTTGCAACACATCTGTGATTATCATTCATTAGATTTGGTCAAAAAAAAAAAAAAAGAAAAAAAAAAGAAAACAAGACCAAAATCCACGATAAATTCTAAAAATAACAGCATAATCCTATATAAAAGCAAAAATATAAGTTAAAGTCTGCCTCAGTGCAATAATGCAGGGAGTTGTTTGGAAAAATATTATTTTGACTGTTTAAGATTAAATTGATACATCTTCCCACAATGTCCCAAGCACTGAATTGAAGACAGGCTTCCCAGCTCAATTGACAGCTATTTGCTGAAAGTGTTTCATTCCTAGGGATCACTTGGATGTTGTTGAACATCTAATGGAAATATTCTTGTCTGAACCTACTCACAGGTAGGACTCTAGCAACAGAGGTGGAATTATTTTTTTCTATTAGTAAATTGAATCTTCAAATTTGTAGGTACCATGACTTGAACCACTTTTAACTCACTGGTTCTACTGCAAATACTATGCAAAAAATATCTCCTTGCAAAGATATTTATACAGAAATTTAGAATCTTAATTGTTTGTGTGCAGGCAACCCAAAAGCTAGTTATGGTTTATTTCATTCAATGTTCTTTTAGCAAATCAGATATACAGATCTAACTGCAAGGAATCCTCACTTAAGTCCTACTTAATCCTACTTAAAGGAGTTGTTCCTGCAAGCTGGTCTTGGCAGTTATAGACCTGGTCCTAACACTGAAATTCTAGAAGAAGGGCATTTAATAAAACAGGTAATCAGGATATCAAATGGTATTTTAAAAAATGACCTCATGAGAATATTTCCCTGCAAGGCCCAAAAAGCACCAAAGTTTGATAAGGTTGCCCCTTATCAAAAAGGGGAAGGAGTTTTCTCTTCAATCACAGTAAGTCAGGCAGAAGTAAAGATACAGAGACAACTTACCCACTTTTAAAAGTAGATTAGCTCCAATCAAGATGTCGATAATGATGGTTGTAGAAGACAAAGAAGCCTAGACATAATGCTGCTTGAACTGTGTTTCACATAACACATTACATCTTCTCTAGTCCTCCAGATTTAAATTGTAGATTAGGCGAAACACTTGAGGAACTAATTAAGGTCAATTTTTTTCATATGGGAAAAGAAAATGATTAGACAATTCTTCAAGAACAGGAAAGAAGTAAAATTTGATGCACCTGAATTTTTATTTTTTTTTTTACAAAAGTGTTTATGGTCTGCACTTGTATGGACCAGTTTGCGGCAGCAAAGATGTAACAGTTACCTTCAAGAACTTTCTACACAGAAGGAGACATAACTCCTGTAAGCTGTGTTGCAGTCTGGCTCTAGTGATCCTGGCTTTCTAGTCTAGCTCTGGAGACCTTTTGGCAAGTCCTTGTACAAGCCAAGATAGTCCATCATGCACAGCGTGCAATGCAGTCTTTGCACTTCCCAGGGTATCTCCCCAGCTAAAAGAATAGTCTGTTACCTTCTGTTGTCTGAAAAAGCTTTTTGCTCTGCCAGTGCATGTCAGAGAAACCCTGCCAACATATTTGTCATTCTTGATGACAGCTACAAAGCTATCTTGGTTATAGCCTATAGGATTGATCTAATATTTATAGCATACCAGCACAGGCAAAACAATAATTCTGACTGTCAGGAAAAAAAAATGTGGAGTGGAATATATCACCATAAAATTCAAACAGAGAGGACAGCCCTACTTTGCTATGTCGTTATTGTTGTTATATTACAAAAAGACACAGACTTTTACAACTGTATATATAAAACCCCCTTATTTCCCTTTAGTTATATAGATATAAACATAAATGATGGAAACATTTTTTACTTTCACTAGTATGCTATATCAATGATCTTGTGTGACAAGGGCTTTACTGTGGATCCAGGGAGGTTCACTAAGACACACAACTAGAAGAGAACTAGTGCTGTGTCTATTTCTTCCGTCCATCAATTCAGGGTCTTTTGGAAAGACATTAAATCTTTCTATACTTCATTTTCCTAACTTCTAAGATAAATGTAATACTTATTAAGCATAAGGCCTCTTATAAATCAATTGGAAATTAGGAAAGAAAAAAGTGAAGTAAGGCTTGGGCATTATTGCTTTGTGTAGCCTTCATAGCCCAGAGAGCCTAGTATTTTTTTTTTTTTTGTCTCCTTCTTGCCATTTGAATACCTAATTGGGCATGGGAAGAGAGTGAGAAATATGTCACAGAACAGAGAATGATAGGAGAGGGTAGTGCTGAAGCTTCTTCTCCATCAGAGCAAAATGTTTTGCCTGGCCTGCTTGAACATGAGATTGTCTAAAGCTAATTTCAATCATACTGAGTAACTCCCGTTACTGCTGGTGACGGGAGTAAGCCACATGTGTTCTCTCCTTTTGCTGTGCTTTGCTGCCTAGAGTGAATTTGGATTAAATGCATCATTGGCATCTAAAGCCCACATTTCTGTATTGCAGGAAAAAAAAAAAAAAAGTACATTAGTAGGGAGAGGGTAAGTTATAAAATCGTTGAGTTGGTTACTGTTGCTAAGGAAACCACTTCCTTGGTATCTGCACGTTCATCACATCTGTCTCTCCTGCTCTGCCTGGCTTTAAGAAAATCTTGTAACTTGATGTTAGAAGGCATGGGGGAAATAAGATTATGTTTCAAAGTAAAGACAGCACAATCTTAGCCGATTCTAACAACTTTGAACAAGTGGTTTAGAATAACAAGCCAGTATTTAGGCAGCTTGACTTTTTGTTTCTGACTTGTGTGAAGCCAAATAGAAGTTGCAACACATATCAATATGATAGACACAGTGATATTTGATATTCTGTTGACATGTTCAAATCATCTGTTGCTTGCCCTTCAGAAACATTCTAAAAAACATGCAGACAGAAGAGGATCCTAACATCAGGATTCACCACTAGAATGTAGGGAAATTAGGGCATGAGATTTTTGAGAACTCTGGAGCTGTCTGAATCAGGGAAGCTTCATAAACACAAGTCACAAAAATAAGGAGGGCCATTGCCTAGAGTGAGAGGTCACGTAGTGTGTTCTGAAGTAATAATGCTTTAGAGTCAAGCATCATGAGGTTTGAGATGAGATTCAGCATAGCTGGAGATGTTTCGGAAGGTGGGCTTTCTATTTATTTATTTATTTTGTCAAACCACTGTGCCAGTGCTTATCCAAGAGCATAAAAGTCTGAAGTGCAACTTGACTTCAGCATTGATAAAGTGAGAAAAGACTTGGATTAAATTTGCAACAACTGCAAGATGACAAATTAAATTAATGTCAAACACACGGAAAAACACAGTAAGTGTAGTGCCTAAAATCAGAACCTGAGTCACAATACAGGTCAAGCATACTCTACATTACCACATGTGGGAAGCCTTGGTGTTTTGAAATCAATGCAAACCTTCCCACCTTGCTTCATTCTTCTTTCTGCTGTATGACTAATGTCTTTCTCCACCTGCAGCAGTCACTTTTCAAGACTGCAGAGCACTCTTACTCATTTAAGGTTTGAGTACTTTAAAATAATGCTTCCTAATTACAAAAATAAATCTTTTTTTCTAGTTCATTTTCCCTTTTGTGAAAGCTTTTAAACAGCTTGCAGTAGAATATGATGTATTGAAAGGGGATGCCTTTAAATCAGCAATAATTAATGAATTATCCTCTTCTGCTATTCACAAAATGTCCATAAGTAGGGTCTGATTTTCTACCATTTAATTATTCTGAATAAGACATCAAGTAATTTCTACAGATAATAAATGGAACATAGAATTTCGTAGTTGTTCCATTGAGAGTATTTTCGTATTCAAACAAGAAATGATACTTGTTTGTTTTGACTGGAGGTCACCCAAGCAAGTTCCTGTTTTCCAAGTCGCATTGTGCAATCGGGTTGCTAACATGGGTACTTGCATTTATGGAATCAAAATTCAAGTTTTAATACTTAGATTGTATTGCTATATTAGAATACATCTGAGGATACATGAAGAAGTGAAACAAACTAGGTTTTGCATTCAAAGAAATACTCTCTATATACTTTTAAAGTATAGATAAAAATATACCTTTCCTTTCCAAAAGTTGCTTTGTTGTCCCTATTGTGGTATGTGTGAGAATTCAGCAAAATCTGTTTGTATTCTACTACCAGAAGACAGGAACTGCATTTTTGTTTTGAATATGTCTCTCTGCTGAACCACATATTTCTGGCAAAAGAGTTGCATAGTAATATTTCTTTAGACACACTTTCTGCTCAAAAACAAAGTAAAAAAGCCTTTTCTATGAAAGGATATTTCCTCAAATGTGCTTGTGTTTTAGGGTCAAGTCTTCAAATTTACCTTATGGTTCATATTAATAAAAAGAACTGAGAAGTTCCTTTTTTTATTTTTTTCATTTCAAGAAACCAGACTGTTCAGGCAGTCCACTTTTCTTCCTCTTGTGCTCATACTGAAGATGTTTGCCCACTTTGAAGAGTTTTACTCTTAGAAGAGACATGAGATTCCTTATACATGGAGCTTGTGATTGGAATCAGTAACATCTTTCAAACTGACTTATTCTTTGAAGTATAATTAGGAAAGCACTATGTATCTGATGACAGTAACTGTTAAGAACTGTCTTCCAAGAATCTTACATTTATCAAGCAGAAGATATATTTTATTTTGCAATGGTTAATAGTGTATCTGTAAAACCTGCTTTCAGTCCTGCACCAAACTGAATGAGAAGACAAAGCCAAATGCTATTACCTAAGACAGATTAGGCTTGAGTACCAGATCATTGCTGACTGCTACTTAATTCTGTCCACTGGCAAATCTGATTCTGTAGTCTTGATGTGATAGATTGACAGACTTTGCAGCAGCCACAAAATATAGCAAATGTGTGAAATGTCAGAATTAAGTATTTATATTTTACTGGTTCTGATTTATTAAGTATGCTAAAGGAAAGCTATGCATTGTATTCTGTACAGTTTAATCTTTATAGGAACAGACTATACGATGTTACACAAGAATCAGTATAAGATATTGTTTTCGCAGGTTCAAGATGCATTCAGATGTCGACTAAGAAATTGCCAGGATCCAATCAATGCAGATTCTTCAAGTTCCTTTCCTAATGGACATGCTCAAATCATGGTTAGCTTTTTTTTTTCTTTGACTATTAATTTAGTGTTTTTAACCAAAAGAAAAGAACTTAGAGTATTGTACGTGGCAAGTATGCACAGCTGAAATATTAACACCATTTTTAAACCTGTCTGTTTAAGTCATTATCTGCTTGCTTAAATCTGTTAGCAAGTTTTAAATTATTGGTGTGATCATTCAGTGGAGCACAATGCATTACCATCTTCCACCAGTGTTCCTTATGACAAAAGATTCTTACAAAAGAGAAGGAGAAAATCTAATCATATATAATGACTTTTTCTACCATTGGTGTAAAGAGCACTGATGCATTTGAGAGTCTTCCCTTCACGAAACCTTGGAAAATGTTCCTCTCAAACTAATTCAGACAAGGAGAAAGTGCTAGAGATTCTTGAAGGGGAACCTATTTTAGTGGCTTGGATTAAGGAGATAGTGAATGGATTACTATGCCAATTTGGATTTACTAATATCATTAGATAGTATGTTAAGACAAAATATTGGCTCCTTCACTTTCAATGACAGTTTGTCATTTATTATAATGGGGAGAGGATCAGGCCCTAAAAAATGCAGTGCTCAGCAAGCAGTTGCCCTTGAAAAAAACAATGAATCAAAAAAGAATCCTTTGCTTTGACTTCATAAGCAAGAAGGAGGTCAGTTTTATTAGATATTTTTGTATTTAATAAACCTTTTGTAGAAATAAAAACATAATTGAAAAGTACTTGAATTCTATACCAGGATAAATAGTTTTGTTAACTGGGAAAAGTGTGCTTGGATTTTCAACCGTTAAAGCTCATTCTTAGTTCCTACAATATGTTTTTATTCATTGAAATACATAGTAGTTGTTTTCAGGGAAGACAAAGTTTACATGATTACATTAGTAGCCAGCATGGACAGAATGCTATATAACAAATAACCACTTCATAACAAATTAATGAACTTTCAGAGAGGGTGGACCAATTGGATTATACTTATTCACAGTAATTTGTATTGCAGGCTGTTTTCTGTACTGCTGTTTATAGCATAACTATGAAAAGCTTCCTTAAAGATGATCCTTCCAAGAGATGTAGAAGTTACTCTTCCATATACATATATATATATATATATACACACTGTGTCATTTTATTAAAACTATATACTCTACTTCCACCTATTTTATTTTATTTTTTTCTGGTCAGGCAGCATACTTTGAAAACCACCCAGTTATACTTTAGGAAACTTTGTAAAGCTCTGCTGTTGTAAAACAATATACTTCACCTTCTCAGCAACAAGAAACCACTTTTAAGAGACTATGACTCTGTAAGTAGGACATTTTGGAAGCGCTAGTTGGCAAAAAGGTATTGTGGTTTAGTTTTCAATTAATAATGGTTGTCCTGTTTCATTGTTTCTTGTTACAGACTGATTTTGAAAAGGATGTGGACATTGCTTGTCGGTCAGGTAAGAACATTGAGAGAGTGTTTAGCTAACAAAAAGAAGTCTTGTACTAGTTCCTTCTGAAGCAGATATAAGAAAAAAATACCATGTGTTAATTGTTTACGACATATATTTATAAAAGCTAAAATTCAAAAAAAAAAATGATGCTACTATATGAATATATCTATTTCATTTTCTTATACAAGCTTTTTACTAGAATTCAGCAGCTGAGAAGCAGCCCAAAGGTATGACTGTCTCTTAGAAGGCAAAAGGTTTTGGAAAGAAAATAAGTTTTACACACAAAATTCTCCTTGCCTTGGTACACAAGCAAATGTGAAAGTCATTTTGCTATTAAAAAGAACCTATATAGCACATATTAAACCTATGTATATGAAGGATTCATGGGTTGGTGTTAGTTTTAAAAAGGCTGTTTTCTAGGGTTCTAAGTGAAACCAACAGTAGCTTAAGCAACAGGGTATCAGGAAAATGAAATATGATTCCACTTTACTGGAACAATTTATTTTTCTTTTAAAGACATTTCAATAGTGTGATCTTCAATTAGTCAGCTTTGTTTGTTTCTACATATTGAAAATAATACATTTTAAACAATTACTTTTTCCAACCTTGCTTAAATAAAGCACAGTGAAAAACAAATGACCCTCTAAACCCTATAGAAATGTTTCACTGTAGGAGATTAACCCAAAGGACAGTTTTTCCCAGGGAGGTGCGTTTACCCAGACACCCTCTATTTTCAATGAAGAGAGAAAGAAAGAGATAGAGGGTGACTTCTCTGCAGGGTGAGTCAGGGCAGGACAGCTAAGTCCTGCACCACCCACCTAAAGTCTGTCTTTGCTGGCTATGTGGCAAGCCAAGAAGGCTGATCTCATTAAGATAGAGTTTGAGTTTCCAGTTACACACCTTTAAAAACTGCCAGATCTGTTTCTGGAATATGGTAATCGTTCTCTGTATAGATTAGTTTTAATATGCACATGTATTTTGAAGGGACAGGACAGTCCACTGTAACATAAATGCATGCCTGTTACAATCTAATGCAGAGGAAAGTCCAGCATTAGTGCATGTAGCTCCCACTTCTTACCTTTGCTAACATAGCTCTGCAGTATGGACAGCCTTAAGGAGATGGATTTTGAATACAGTTATGAACAGGTTTTATTAGTTAAATAATTAACTTCAGTTTCTTTTAATGAAAGATTGACTAACAGGTCACTGGTTGAAGTGTCTTGCTGGAAACAATACAGCAGCCATGCTGCATTGCACAAAATGGACTGGGGTGCCAGGGTGTGGGGCCTGTAAATTGTCACTGTGTCAGATATTTGTGTGCTGTTGTTTACAGGCAAATTGTTATTTTCATAATTGAAAAATCAGCGTCAGTTTTGTGTGAGGTGGGAGAGTGGGCTGCCATATGAGCTGCTTGGTGTGGAACATGGCAATGAACTGACAGGTACTGGAGGATCTAGGTCACCAGAGCCCTCAGGCTACCAAAACCAACGTGAATGCAACACCTGAGATACTTCTAGTCATCTTACTGTCTCAGTCCATGAGCCAGATTTTATTGCACAAGCTCGTATTCATGCGAATTATTTTATATCAGGACAAGAAAATCCTTGCACCCAGCTGAAACAAGCCCAGGAATTGGATACTTCTAAAATTTTTCATTCTTACTACATAGCCTTTTTGTTTCATTACAAATCTTGAATTGTAAATTTATATTTAATTTTAAGAGAAATAATTTTGATGGATGCTTTGCTTTTGAATGCATCCTTTGGTGCTCCAGAAAATTTGTGGTTTTTTGTATGTTCATTTTGTTTTGTTTTGTTTTTTTGTGATGGGATTAATAACATTTACGTGTGCAGCTTACCCTAACAAAAAATTGCTGGTGTCACTACAACTTTGACCATGAAGGCCTACACCGAAAGTGGATTATGAACATTTTATGAGACATATTTATTTTCTTTATAACCTTTCCAGATGCAGCAAAATATGTCTTTCTGATAGCAATGGAATTCCTTCCCAATGTGATTACTTTTTTGTCACTTTTATTTAAAAAATAATTGAACACAGAAGAGATTAAAAAAAAAAAAGTGAAAAAGAACATTTAGGAACTCAGGAATACATGTTCATAGTTATAATTTTACAATAGATCATTACAATATATTGACAAAATTATTCTGCCTTACAATCTGTTTGACATTTTCCAAGAGGTTATATGGAGTTAATAATGGCAGTACAGATGTCATAGTGTATTTTTTT
Source organism: Anseranas semipalmata (assembly GCA_013399115.1). Classification (NCBI taxonomy): domain Eukaryota; kingdom Metazoa; phylum Chordata; class Aves; order Anseriformes; family Anseranatidae; genus Anseranas; species Anseranas semipalmata. The sequence continues at coordinate 475,636 of VXAA01007075.1, forward strand.
TTTTTTTTTGGAAAACCCTTAATTGAATTCTACATGGCAGACTTTTGCTTAAGCTGCAGGTCACCTAAGATCTATGTAAGGAAGTAGGAATAAATGAAGGATGGGTTTTCTTTTATTTAAATGACTGAAGCTTAGTCAGAGATGTATCTCAGTTATACACAGAAGATTCAGAGATGATGATTATACAAAAACCCTTCCCAAAGCAATATTTATAGACTAAAATAATTAAACACAGAAAAGGAGTTAAGAAGATACAATGGTAAAGGCAATGCTACTAAATAATGCCATAAGCAAAAGCAGTGTTTGACAGACATGGTTTCATGTTGTAAGAAGTCTGTTCTCTGACCCACAGTTCTGCATAAAGACATTGGACCTTGCAGAGCAGCTACTATAACAGGAACGCTTTCTAGAATTTCACTAAATGATGAAGAGGAGGAGAAGGGACCAAACCCTGAAGGAATGAGCTATTCTACCTTGCCTGGAAACATCATCTCCAAAGTCATCATCCAACAACCAACAGGTCTCCACATGCCTATGAGTATGAGTGAACTGGCTAATCAGTGCTTGAAAAAAGACAACAGCGAGTTGCGGAGGACTGTGTATTTATGCACTGACGATAATTTGAGAGGTGCAGATATGGACATAGTCCATCCTCAAGAACGGATGATAGAAAGCGACTACATAGTAATGCCCCGAAGCTCAGTAAATACCCAGCCATCACTGAAAGATGAGAGCAAAATGAATATAGGCATGGATACATTACCTCATGAAAGGCTGTTGCACTACAAAGTTAATCCAGAATTCAATATGAATCCTTCTGTAATGGACCAATTTAATATCAATTTAGACCAGCATCTTCCCACCCAAGAACATATGCAGAGTTTACCATTTGAGCCCCGCACAGCAGTAAAGAATTTCATTGCTTCAGAGCTGGATGACAATGCAGGATTATCAAGAAGTGAAACTGGATCCACAATATCAATGAGCTCTTTAGAGGTCAGTGACACATAAACAAATTGCATACTCTGCTGTTCTAATTATATGATAAGGCAATATATTGTGGCTTGTGTCTAAGGGGTCCAAGCTAATTCAGAGTAAATTATTGTTTGGGGTCATGCACTGCTGTTCACATTTCTCTTAGTATCAGAAGTGTTTATACCTAGAAAACAAGATAAAAGTTTCAGAACTAGTCTGTATGAAACTGTACAATTCTGGATATTTAACATTCCACACACCTGCAAAGGATTTCATGACCTGCCAGGTAAAAAACAATGGAAAATACTGTGTTGTTATGAAAATACTACTCCTGCAAGATGCAAGTGACAATCATTGACCCTACCTGCAAGCACATGCAATTGAAAATATTTGCCATTTTATTGCTGACAATCATATCTCACTCAGATATGATAGGTCTGATTCTGCTGTCACTAGTGTGAATCTTGAATTCTTCCATCCGTTAGTCTGACATTTAGTGATTTACTCTATATGCGTGTTTGCATGGTTGCATGTGTGAGCAGGCATTGGTACAGCTGATGTGTGCAGTAGGTACAGGTAGACTTCTTGTGGAGTATCCCGGATGCCAGTCAGGTTGGAAAAATTGACTGAAAAGCCTTTAATGAAAGGGATTCCTTTCATTACTACAATCTGTCTGTAGGATTTAAACATTACAGAAGTTAGAACTACTTATGCTGTTACTGAAGACCTAACTGTCAGATATTGCCATTCCTACTGAGCGTTTACTTATGCAAAATCATCAGCGAGGCAGAGTTGATTTCATACACGGTCCCCTTTAAGAACTGGAAATCCATTTCACCATCATTTCAGATGTTATGAAATGCAGCATTTGGTAGGAAAGAAGAAGACAAATGAGAAAAATATGGTACTTACTCTCTGAAAGAATTCAAAGGTGGAAAAAAAATCTACTGTATGTGCAGACTTGAAGCCATTAGCAATTATTTTACGATGTTAAGAGCTGTCTGTGGAGAGAAGCAGAGGCTTTACCTGATTTTTTAATTTTTAGACACAGAACCGTACTCCATATTTCATAGAATAGGAGATATCTATGGATATTTCTTTTAAAAGTGTGTATCGACTGGAGAATTTGGGCAGAAGATCAGAACTTAGTTTCTTTTCAAGAGATGTGCTTACAAGCATTGACTGTGAAATGTTTCCCGTGTTGTTTATATTGTTTGTTTGCTATCTTGAGTTTTTGCAAGACATAATTTAACTGGAAAAAAAATCAATTGAAAAATGAAATATGGAGCTTTGGAAATAAGCAAATATTGTCAACTTTGTGTGGGCTCTTTTGGAGTGAGTATGTATATTCCTGGGACAAATTTTTGAAAGGATTTCTGAAAAATAACTTCAGTACTTCCCCACTCAGTGCTCAGACAGGCTATTTCAAAGCAAGTTGGCATTGTTAAAGTTACTGCCCTCAGCTCAGGTGTATTAATTAATAGATCTTCGGTGGTGCACAGGAGATCTCCAATTTAATGCAACACAAAAACAGAATGGCTAATGTCACCTTCCACTAGTATCCCCTTCTGCCTACAAGACCCTTTTACAGGTACTTTTAGTCATACATAGAGGTTCAAATCCAGCCTGGTTAATATTAGACATATGGGTGAGACGTCTAGGGAAGGATCCTAATTCCTTGAGAAGACAGACACACCTGGCACCACACTATCCACTTTACCTGAGGTCTAAATTGCTCTGTAGTGGTTCTTCTTTCTTTCCATTGGTGACAAAGGCAACCTAAGACATTGCTTCTTCAGAGTTAATATTTCTACTGCATTTAAATCATATTTTAAGCTTGTCTCTAAAATGTGGCATAGATAGCAAATCTGAATCACCATTCTGTATATCATTTCTAACTCAGAAGAAAGTACTAAATATGTAGTAGAAAATTTAATAAAATAGAATAAAACATTGTAGTAAATATTTAGTCTCTTCCAACTTGGTAAACATATTAAGTTTAGAAAGCTGTATTTTAGTCCAGAAAGCTGTAAACGGTTAGGTTATTAAACCTAACTGAACCAAGCATAATTCCACGTGTTAGGAAAAAACAAATATTAGGGCAGATCAAAAATGAAAGGAACTGTTTTGGCTTTTGTGTTTGCCTTTGTGGTACTCAACGCTACTTGATTATATAGCATTATTTCATCTTTTGTTAAGGATGTTCTGCAATGAATTGAAGATAGGTGCATGAAAAAAAATTTAGATAGAAGAAAATCGGTCTCAAGCAGATCCAGATAAGCCAATCCAGCCAGATACAGAATGTTATTGTGTTTTTATGTATGCAGTATGCAAGAAGCAAGAGTTGAGGCAAAGCCCCAAAATGCTATTGGCTATAACTGACCAGATGGATTAACTTTTTTTGCTGTCAGAAACAAAAAAGAAAGGATGGCAAGGGATTTTTTGTTTCAAAATATTTTTGATCTCCAATACAATATCATTTTAGAAGAGTTAAATACCTTTTAAAAGTCTTGACTTTATCAGGCACTATGAAGCAGCAAAACCTGCAGCAGGACGTGCAAGATCATTCTGCCCGTGTTTATCCAGACAGCACCTGACCAGACTGTTTCCAAAAGAGAAGCTTCTGAGCATTAGGTAGCCTTCCTCTGCTATCAGCTGATATTGCTGTCCCACCCAAAATCCAACATGGGAGCCCATGGGTTTCTGTTCAGTAGGGGCAGTTCCCCCTTTGCTGATCCAAAGGAACAAGGGTGCCTTTCCAAAGGAAAGGAGTCCTCCTTTAGTGTTTTCTGTGTGGTCCCTCCAATATTTGCCATTAGGTATTTCCTGGTGCTTTCTCTGAAATTACCATACTACTAGTATTTTTATCATGTAGTTTTACAGTAAATTATCATTTACCATGTCAGTAAAATACGCTTGGGCAACTGCGACCTGTGTTAACATAATTCTTCCTTTTTTATTTTTAATTTAAAGTCTGTAATTAGTGAAAATATAACAATGGGAATAGCTTACACAGGGGTTAGAGAAAGTATTCATCATCCTGTCAGAATGGCTTTAGATGTCATGTGATCCATTTTCAGCCAAAAGCCAACCCAGCATCTGATTTTAGTAGCATAATTATGAATTCACAAACACCTGAAGACACAGAAATACTGCAGGCATAACTGTTTGCAGCTGGACACCCAGTAAAATGCAATCTATTGATGTACGTTGAATAGTTCTTATCTGTCCCCTTATGTTGTGGTAGATACCAGTCTTTGTGGCCATAAAACTGAACCAGTAGAATTAGAAGACAGTTTGGAAAACATAAGCCCTAAGTATTTTCATATCACAAAATAAAATGATTTCTTTTAAGTTTCATGTCAATTGTACTACTGAAACACTAGAATATTGTGTTTCAAGGAACTAATTTGCAGAAATATGTACATTATCATTCAAATAATTCAATATTTTTGCAAAATTTAGACTTTTTTTTTTAATTTAGCTTTTTTATTACATTTACCCTCCAAAGTTTGTGAAGCCAATCATTTTTTGTATTTTGCACATCCCAAGAGATGATCAGCCCTTGGAATAATGTGTTTATTCAAGCAATTAAACACTGAATAGAGACAAACAGCCAAAAAATAAATAAATCAAAGATATTAAAAGTGAAAGCTGAAATGCCAGGTCTTTTTTGTGTTCTCTTTTATTTAGACTTTGTATTCATTATCATCATTGGAGATGGATGTTTTGGAACAGAACTACAGTGTTAGTACAACAACATATGTCCTGACTTTTAACTCTGCAGGGAGGAGCCATCACCCCTACTATTAAATATCTAAATGTAGGCATTCCCTTTCTGACCTGGAAAGGAGCTTTCCACATTAGCCTCCTCTTTAGAGTCAGCAGAGAGAAATAGGCACTTTTAGGCCACTTTTAGACATCTACCCTAGGATGAAGTAAATCACATGCTGTCAGTGCAGCTACCTACAGATACCACAGAGGAAGATAAAATGAGTAGGTCAGGCATAAACATCAAAATGTTGATGCCCTAAATTGAGTCAGATGAATCCTACAGTGTGTCACAAGCTTTCTGCTAGTTATTACATCTACATATTTTTTTCACAAGAAAATGCTTAGTTGGGAACAATCAGATGTTTTATTATATATGGAAGAATTTCAACTTTCAAAAGATTGTTGGAGAATGACATAATATTTACACAAATACATTTCCCAGGTAAGTATAAATTTAAGGATCTGCAGATTCCCAGTATGCAAGTCAATGATTTTTTATTTGGTACGTACCCAAAAGTACTCATGCGATTATAGGCACAGGCAGGCATATTAGTACATCACTGAGTTTCTGAGCAGGGGTAATTGAACATCTGGCTAATCTCCACATCCCTTATATGCATGGATTAAAATTGGTTTAGCTACCTTGGCATCAAAGTGGCTTGGAGTGTGCTCCTTCAGTTCAAAGTGTTTTGGTTTTAATGAAGAAAGGACTCTCAATACACTCTTTGGGAATGGTTTTTGTTTTGAAAATGTACACAGAGTGCTGTGCTCATTAAAATGAAATGACTTTGAAGTGAAGTAGTGCATTTCCAGCCACTGAGATGCAAGGAAAGGTCAGAAGGTTTAAATGCAGAGGAAGCTGATCTGTGCAACGTATCTCCAGGAAAAGTAATTCTTTTCTCTTTATTGTGGAAGAAAAATGCAAGAGGGAGTAGGTCACTTGCTGCCTGACTATATGAGACTTGCATTGGTACTTTTGTGGAACAGGAATGATGTTTTTTTTCAAGGGACGGTTAGCATAGTGTGAGCTTCTGGTCAAATGGAAAAGAGCTGAAAGGAGACAAAGAACTATTATAAGAGAAAGGGCATGTGAAGATGGGCAACAGAAATTAAAGGAAAACAAAGGACATCTGCTTTATAAGAACAGGAAGGAAAGGACTTCTCATATGGTTTGCCATGTAAAGGACTGGAATTCTCTTCCCAATTTCATATTTTCTTTGGTTTTGTTTCCATCCCAGTTTCTGCTAGGAGATCTCTACATGGAGAAAGAAGTAAACCCCCTAAATAGGAAGTGTGACTAAAGTAACCCTCATTCACGAGAGCTCTTAATACATTCAAAGAAATTCATCTCCAGAGCTCCTTGGCCAAATCATTGATGTGGGACTTCAGGAAGAAATTACTGTTACAGCTGAGAAAATAAAGTGATAAATTAAAAATAGTGAAGTTCAAAGAAAAAAGAAAAGTAGAGATAGAGAGGAGAGAAAAGAAAGACAGACATGCCCCAAAAAGAAGGGAGAAAAAAGAGGGCAGAAATGGAGAAGAAGCAAGTTCTAAATAAGAAAAGAACAGAAAGGAGAGAAAAGAACAGTCAATCTTGTCAATAAAGTACCAGAGCATTCGGCAGAACAAAAGCAAAATGGTGTGAAGTCATTTTGATTTATGATATGAGAAGTTAAAAAGAAATAAATTTTAAAAAAGAACAAAAATAGAGAGACAAGCACCACAAGAATTTCTTCTTTATCATGTTTCCACATTGCATTTGTTGTCAGGCATTCTCTATCTCATTCCTCATTTCATTTCAAGAACTGTGGATTCAGTTCTTGCCAATTTTGTGACTCTCAATGAAATGAAGTCTAGACCTATAACAGCCCACTCTTTCTTTTGGTTGAGTGAGTAGGTCTCAGATTCCTCTGACTTCAGAAATTGTTGCAGCACATTCTTAGGCTGCTGTACAGGAATGGGGGTAGAATCAGGCAGAGCTGATTCTAGTAACCAAAGATGTAAAGAACAGAAATTCAGTCAGCATTACAGAGCGTAGTGCATATTTCAGTTTTTATATTACAAGCAGCTATCTTAACTACCAATGATCCTTAAGAAACATATTTTCAATTGCTTGTCCATGTAAGAAATGCTACATTTGCCCCGAAAACCTTCAGAGACACAAAACAAGTATTTTTGGTCTGTTGAGTAAATACATATGCAGGTTATGTATAAAAAAAGGAGCAGCAAACCAGAAAAAAAGAAAATGCTGGAACAGTTTTAAAATGGGATCTCTGAAGTTATGGTTCTGCTGTGTTAGAGTGCTAAATTTGTTAGCAGATTTTCAGGACTTAAAATTCCTACATTAAAGAACTAATCCACTTTTTCGTGAAAATTTACTGCTTTATGTCTAGCTCATATTATAAACTAATAGCCAGTGTAATCTTCTATTCAGAAACGAAGCTTTTTTCAGTTATATACACACAAAAGACATTTTAAATCAAAACTGTCTACTCACATTCCACTTTCATATCTCTGAGGGCCAAAAGAGATTCTCCTTTAATTTTGTTCAGGGAAAAAATCCTCCCCAGGCTAAGATCTTGTATGTCAAATCTAATCTCAGAGTGAATTATAAACTGCTGATAATAAGACTTTATATTAATGGAAACATGGTTATAGCCCTCACTATAATGTGGTATCTCTGGTTTCAATTATACTTTGCACAATGTAATATATCTTCAGGAGTATCTCATGTAATTAATCAGGTAGTGGTGTAATACAGACTAGAATAAGGAGAAAACCGGGCATTTGTCGTTTTACAGAGATGGAGAGGGATTTTATTAGTCATTTAGTGAGAGCAGCTCCTTCCTAGTGCCAGCGGATTAGTGCATGCTGCTGTATGGAAATTATTCTTCAGTGTTCTATTTTCGTCCCCCAGTGAGCAGAGTTTAAAGTTGCTCTGGAATTACACAGAAAAGCTATACGTAATTAGCACAAAGTAAAATTGATTTTAAATAAATTACTACTGCAGACCTCTTTTCAAAGAGTTTTGCTTTGGTCCTGGCATGAAGGGTTTGGTGATTTTTTTTTTCCTGTAATATGTATTTTATCAAGCAAGATCAAAGAACTGTAGAAATTAGAAATGGAAAAGATCTTGTCAGGTCATCTCCTCTATCAATGCAAGAACATTTTCTACAGTGTATTTCTGTAATGCGTATTCCAACCTCACTTTCAAGACTGCAGTGAAGGGCTCCCACTGTTTCTTTCAGCAGATCATTTCACAGTCACATAAACTTTCCTTTTTCCTGACAGCATCATTAAAATTTCTTTTTATTTTTTTCTGAATTACAAATTTTCATATTTTTCTCACACCAGCTTTGTTTAGCAGTGTTTATATCCTCGTAAGTTTTCTCAGCAAGCTTCTATGTTTGTTTCTTCCAGAGCCAATGTTTAAACAAGCTGTATGACTCTTTTATCCTTTCCTCTTGATCCAGTGTTATTAACCCTTTAAAAGGACTTTTTGTTGCTCTGAAATTTTCCCAGCATACAGGCATGATGGGCACAATGGGCACAACTGGAACACAGGAGGTTCCCTCTGAACATCAGGAAGCACTTCTTCACTGTGCTGGTGACTGGTCACTGGCACAAGCTGCCCACAGATGTTGTGGAGTCTCCCTCCTTGGAGATCTTCAAAAGCCACCTGGACATGGTCCTGGGCTCTAGGTGTCCCTGTTTGAGCAGGGGGGTTGGACCAGATGACCTCCAGAGGTCCCTTCTAACCTTAACCATTCTGTGATGATTTTGTTTCCAACCATTCGGAGCATTAATGCAGATTTTTCACTGGAGTTGTTCAGAAAGTGCTGTACACATCCCCACCTGCTTAAATGGAGACCTGTTTCTTTGTAGCTTGTGGAACTGTGCATGGCTATCCAGTTCACTTCTTACCCATACCCCTCAGCTTTTTCAGAATTATCCCAGATAACTCCCTGCTGCTGAATAATTGCATGCAGCTTCAGCTTTTTAGGCAGTCCCTTTATTAGTTACCCTTTGCAGTTCTCCAGCATTAAAGCTCTTCAGTTTGGAAAACAGATGACTGAGTAGTGAATAGGGAACAATTATTCATGTTTCCTATAATTTAAAAAAAGAGCATCAAAAATGAAATGGCAAAGGGATAAACAACATGATTTTCTTTGTCACGTAATGCATATTTAAATTGTGGAATTCACTACCTCACTATGTTTTGGATGTTAAAATTATGAATGAGTATAAAACATGATTAGACTAATGGAATAGTGTAAAAAAGTGTTATAAAGCTCAACAGAGTAAGCTCCTCCCAAGGACCTGCCTAACATACAGTTGAAGAACTATGGAGGGTATTACAGTGGAAATATTGCTTTATACTCACACTTTCCTGTATCATTCCTTAAGCATCACTGTATAACCTGGTCAAATACAAAACACTCAGATGAACCATCGATATTACCCTTTGTGGTCATTTGTTAGTTCTGTTCAATTTACCTTAATGCTCAACTTGATCTCCAGCTGATCTCCTCAAAACACCACCAGCTTCCAGTCTAATTTTTATGTTGGTTAAAATCTTTTGCAGTTTTGCAGGTGAGTAAAACAGCCTTTTGAAAAGAAACATACTGGTGTGACCACTTCAGCAGCTCATTTGACACAAGAGATTTTTTTTTCCCTTACTCTATTTCATTCAGCTTCTGGCTTTTGTTAATTTAAATTGTAGAATGAACCAGATGGTTGACTAGATTTCTGAAAGCATTGAGGTATGTGTGGGAAACCCAATTTTTCTCAGCCAAAGAGCCACAACAAGTAAACTTTAAGAAATATATATATATATATATACATACAATTGCAATTAAAGTGGTGATTTGCTTGTTTTAGGCTTGTTGTATATCATACAGAAACTAGGAGAAGAATTTAGTAAAATGCCAACTTCCAATTGGGACCAAAGGGAAATGGTTCCATCCTTACAAGTCAAGATTCCCAATGCCTTCAGGCATCTATGTTCCCACTCTCAACAATAACACTGCAGTCACTTCAAGACAATCATGTAGTAGGCTGGAAGACCTGAGTCTACCTAGTGGTGTCACTGACGGTATTGCAAATGACTTTCAGTGGTCCAACAGCACATTCATAACCAACATCTTTTATTTTTCTGAAACTTGCAGAAGTTCACTGCTACTTTTCTGACCTATGGTAGTTATATACTTTTTATGTCTCAGGAGAATAGGCTCTAACAGAACCCATGCTTTATTTCACCATATACAATCATGGAAAAAAAAAAATAATAAAGCACAAGCACAGAACAGATGTTCTTTTTTCTATATAGGTTTAAAATAAATGTATTCATGATAGATTTGTGTTGGGCCCTCCCCCCTGAGATAAACCTGCGATATGACCTGTTTGGTCATAACTGGTGTGATCTAAGGGTAAAATTGCAAGAGTGACATCTTTCTGACAATAGCACAGTTAAATATGTTTCAGACTGTTAGATGCATCTTTTTACCATGTAAACAGTGATAGAGCTGTCTGGCTGCAAAACCTAATAATCTGGCTATGCCACAAATATTTGCACTGTGGTCAAACAGACTGAAGGCAAAATACAAATGATCCGATTTTTTAAATCACAGTATCTAGCAAACTACACATTTCTAAATTTTCCATGTTTTCATTCTCAGTCGGGCAGCTCAATGGTATCAGGTTTATTACTGAACTTTAAATAATCACTTAAATAATTGCTTTTTCAAGCATTTTTTAAATCTGCACCTGTGAACTTCACCTTATCTTCTGTATATGTTTCTTCTTTTGAAATCACTGAGTCTTTACTGTGGAAGATGTGCTCTAATTGCACCTTAAAAATAGATCCTTCCTCATTAGAGATATGCAAATTTCTTCAGGTGTTGCTTTACTGTGGAATGATGAAGGCCTATCTTAAAGGTATACTTGTACCTTGGTCCTCTTAATATGAGTGAGAAGCAGGTTCTTAGCTACCTTCAAGAATTTGGGCATAAGCTCATATTTTTCCTACCTCCAAAACCATTGCTGTTTCCAAGTTTTCATGCTATTTATTTTTGCAGAATTGTTTAATTTGTTTTTAAACATTCTCTTTAAAGTGTTAGGTTAAAGCAAGCATTGCTAATTAATGATAGCTTCTCCAAAATTTACTTTTTTTTACTTGTTTTACAGAACTTTTTTTTTTTATAGTGCCTCCCATCTCTTTAGACATCATCTAAAGGCATCTAAACTCTGTAGACAGTGCTACACTTGTCTTCTTCATATTATCATAGATTGGAGCAAGTCAAAATTTTACAACAAATCCTAGATGACGTCACGAAGTAGTATTTATGAGACATCAAAAATTTTCTGCTTTCTGCAGCTGAAGGACTTGTAAAAATGTTTCTTTCAATTGCAAGAAAACAAAACCACTTATTAAACCCCACATGTTTGTTAAAACAAATAAAAACAAAGTCTAATGAAGTCAGTAACATTATTATTATTATTAATTGGTTTGATTTCTATCTCACTGCAGAAATTAAGTGCACTTTGAAATAGCTTGTTCACCATTACTTAAAGCCATCCTATCCCAGCACAAAAAATTAGGGTTAAATTGTACCAGCAAGCCCTTTGTTTTCTTGAGGTACTTTTCCCTTCCTTTAACTCTCCTTCCTGAAGGAGACTGTATCTTTTCTTTCCATTCACATGTTCTTTCTTCTCTTTTTTCAGCTACTTCAATCACTGCTTTCCATATCTCTCTAGTCTATTGCAAGCCATTTAATTTCCAACCTTATTGCAAGAAGAAAAAATATTTTTAAATCTCTTTTTTATAATATTTCTGCTTCTATCTGATGTAATTGGACTTTATAATTTTTTACAGATTCTGAAAGAAACCAATTATGTGCTAAATTATTTATGATATGTCTAAGCAATCATATTCTGTTGCATTGTATACGCATGATTACTTCACTAGTAAATAATTCTTTCTTTTTATCAGATGCTTTGAATCAGATTTGTCATAAGTATAAAACAAAATCATTGCTTTCTTCATCCAGATTGTCATTGCAAACAAACAAGCTGAAGCCTCTATGGAAAGTATAGATGGCTTGGGCTTGATTTTGCTATCAGTTGTCCCATTCAAATCAATGGAGTTGTACCAATGTAAACCTGATGTAGGAAAGAATCAATTTCTGTATATTTGTACAAATCTAAATCATAGATACATATAGATATCTCTGTAAAAAGAATAAATATGATGATAATTTGCAAATACCACAGAAAACATAGAAATAGATATATTTTATGTACCAACAGGTTCACCTGCATGCAAGTAACATGCATATGAAATTTCCCAGTGAAATGCAGTCTGGTTTATTTCAGTGAAAGGAATACAATACTGGTCTAATAAACTGTATACAAAGTCATGCATTAGCCTTAAATTGTCACGATAAAAATCTACAACCTCTCACAGAATACTTAACATTATATCTGATAGGAAAACAAGAATGTTATTTAGACTCAATATGATTTGATGAATAGTCCCCTTGTTAATACAACCTCTTTTTTCTTTCTTTTTTACTGCTTAATAGAGAAGAAAATCACGTTATTCGGACCTTGACTTTGAAGTAAGTTTCACTGAATTATTCCTGATTATTGAAAGTATTTTCCTAAAAATAAATATGAAGTGTTTTAGCAGATTTTAGCTTTCTGACATGGTAGATGTCATAGCATTGTTCAGTTGGTACTGTATAGAACATGAGCAATTCTTTAAAACTACTTTGGTGCAACTTGTTTGTAAAATATTTTGAGGTCAAACTGTCATATTGTAATATTAATCATCATGGTTTCTGATTTTAAATTCTTCATTTTCATCTTTTTTTTTTTTT
>VXAA01007075.1:488291-542055 GCA_013399115.1 Anseranas semipalmata
TTTTTTTTGCTATCTATATATTGAAAAAGTGTGACAATTCTGTAGGACAGGCCACATTGTCACAGAAGCTTGCTTTGTTTGAGAGATTCTCAATCATTTGTTCTATCTTTTTCTTCAATACTAATTTACTGGCATATGAGTTTCACATCCAGATAGTGACTATGAATGTGTCAAACTTTGAATGATGATGTGCTGCAGTTGTCAAAGCTTTTGGATCACATGCTATAAAAAATTAAGGTTATGTAAGGTTCCTTAGGTTGGATGTCCACAATCTCAGACTTAGATCCCAGTGAGTGAGTAGGTTTGGTTGTGTTAATGAAAGTTGTTTTCTATCTCAGTCACTATGATGAATTCTCTTAGTTTTGTTTATTTGAGTTTTTTTTTCTACTCTTTACCAGAAGCAATACAGCAGTAAGTTTTCAAGAGGATTTTAATAATTTATCAATTTTGATTTTTGTATAGGCTGTCTGTTCATGTTAATAGTTTGATACTATTCATTATCTGTGTCTCTAAAGAAGTTGAGCAATCATAATATTTGAATGGAACCTACAGATCTGGAATTAAACTTTAGCATCCATTGATCATTACATATCAACAATAACTTTAATAATTCACCCTTCTTGTTTCCATGTTCAAACTAAAGCATTTTTTATTATATTGGCTGTAAACACATATAGCTTCGGATTTCAGATACTAGTCCATAGAGAAGCAAGAAGTAGAACTAGCAAAATGCAACCATAGCAGTGGTCATAAAGTGGTCATAGAAGCCTTGCAATGAGAGACAGGTTTGCTTTGGTGACCTGCCTTTGCTGAAATGCTGACCTTCCATGTCTGATTGTGGTTTTTTCATAGTTTAATATCATGCCTTAATGTCCTTTGTCATCTTCCTCTGAGGGGTATAGTTACCTTAAGTAGTCATGTAACCTCTCAAATATAGCACCACACTGAGACTGACACAGTAAGTTTCAGGAAAATTAAATGAAAATATTATCCTAGATATTTTAGGATAAATGTGTAGAAAACAAGAAGGAAGAACATGAATCAACAACAAAATTCTGACGAGCAAGCGACTCTAAAATTAAATGCAAGCAATCTGAACAGTTTTTAGAATTATCTTCACTATTTCAGTCCGGACCAGCCTTCTCTCTTCCAACAGTTCCTGAAGCGTCCTTACGGAACTAGAGTGACGGAGGTACCATTCTCAATAGGCAATGTGGTTGTAAACTTCTTGTTTTGGAAACTAAGAGAATTTAGTAGCATCCATGGAGAATATTCCATGCTAGATAGTGCCAGTCTTAGACATGCTTGTCTTACTGGTGTAGAGTCACAGTTTAATAGCAAAAAATATATATACACCACTCACCTTAATGTAGACATTTAGAAGTAAAACCAAACCAAAAAATGAAAAACAATTTTTTTTCTGAGGGTCACAGAGGAAACCCAAAGCTAGCTGCTATGTACGGTGAACACAGGCAGATCATACCTGTATTCAATGCCATAAAACTGTCTCCATCCTTGTTATCTCCAATATATGTAGAAATACAGGTATAGTTTTGTGGACCTTCTCAGCAAACAGTAAAGAATAAAAGTCCTGTGACTGTGCCGGATAGTGTTATACATAACGTGTCTCCAGCCAAAGGAATGAAAGGAAGAGAGAAAAAGATGACATCCAAACTGGCCAACCATTATCACAGATTTGCTGCTGCCTAGAGGGGAGGCTCCCAAGAACTAGACCAGCTGTATCTTGTTTTCCCTTTATAAATAGTTTGCCATCACATCCTTAAATCATCCCTTTAAGTAGAAGACAGACTGTTATATAGCAGGTTTAGTCTATTGGAAGAAAGTATTACTGCTTAATAATGTGCTGTCCAATACTAGATTTTGCAAAACAGGCTATATGAACTTTGAAATTTGCTAAAATAAACATGCAACATCTTTTCAGCTCTTTTCTTGCTATTACTAAGGATTAGTTTACACTCTTATTCAGGTACTCCAGTATCCAAAACACAACAAAAACCATGGTCCGGGAGTTTTGGATCATTGCTGCTGCTGGCTGTGGTGATGCCAGCTGAGTGCTCACCAACCACGGTCATTATGTTCTGAATTTCCCTAAAGCTGGACAGGTAGTTTTGTTTTTTTTTCATGAAGGCTCAGCGCTAATACTTAGCTGTCAGATCAAATAAAAGTCATTCTAATTATGTTGAGCAGAAATACAGATGCTGTGGAAATTCCCAGGAGGATTTTATAATAGGTGTGCTCTTCCACTTACAAAAACATTCAGAAGAGTTAAATACTATTATTGACATGCATTTTAGAATACAAGATCACATTTACCTTTAAATTCCATGAGGAGATCTGACTCCTGCATTTCCCCACCCATCCACTTCACTCTCCCCTTTATACAATGTATTCATTTTATCTACTTGCAATAAACAACTTTTATGCCAAATAATTCAGAAAAGTGCTTAATTACCCTGCTCCCCAGAATTCAGGTGATCTCTGGCTCTTTTTGAGCTCCATTAGGGAGAGCAAGGATACAGAGAAGTACAAACACCAGAATGTCTTTTCTTTCCACAGAGCAGCAGACTCACACCAGCAATAATGCTGAATTGATATTTAATTGCTGGAGCTGCATTCTTTCAGAATTTCATCCACAATAGCCATTCATTATAGCAATATTACAAACTCACAAAAAAATTAAAATCTTTCTCTTACTAACCTGAAGACATCTCTACCAGACAAAGGTGGAAAAAAAAGAAAAAACAAATCATGCCTGCAGGTAAAAATCCTTTCCCAGTCCTAAGTTTGGCAACTGATCAGACCGATAACATCTTGAAAACACAGCATGCTTCCATTGTAAGGCTGGGAAAGCATTTCCCCATCTGTTCTTTTCACTTAGCTATTTCGTACAAAAATCAAGCATTTTTACCTGTGACAATATAGAAAATCTCCAAGGCAAATTGAATGGTATTATTATTATTATTCATAAAATTGGCCATGAATCTTTGTCAGAATACTTGTACTTGAGCTAGAGTTCAGCTGAAATCATGTCATAAATAAAAAAAAAATGAAACTAGGCATAGAATTAAGTCTGAAGTCCTTCTCACCTTGATAATAGCCACCCACAGTGCTCTTCTGAGAGTAGGTGCTTATCAGAGTAAGGCTTAGCCTCGACGTTATTTGTGAGTGGGGTAAAAATGTTGAAGGAGTGTCAACTCAACCTGGCCTGCTTTGGGATGGGGCAAGAGTTACAGCACCTTGTCAACAGCCAGCTAAATATGAGCCAGGTGTGTGCGCTGGTGGCCAAGAAGGCCAACAGCATCCTGGCTTGTATCAGAAATAGTGTGGCCAGCAGGACTAGGGAAGTGATTGCCCCTCTGTACTTGGCACTGGTAAGACCACACCTCAAATATTGTGTTCAGTTTTGGGCCCCTCACTACAAGAAGGACATTGAGTTGCTCAAGTTTGTGCAAAGAGATGAAGCTGGTGAAGGGACCAGAACACAAGACATATGAGGAGTGGTCGAGGGAGCTGGGGCTGTTTGGTCTGGAGAAAAGGCGGCTGAGGGGCTCATTGCTCTCTACAACTACCTGAAAGGGAGGTTGTTTGTCTCTTTTCTCAGGTGGCAAGTGATAGGACATGAGGAAATGGCTTCAAGTTGCAGCAGGGGAGGTTTAGATTAGATGTCAGAAAGAATGTATTCACAGAAAGGGTGGTTAGGCATTGGAACAGGCCGGCTAGGGAGGTGGTGGAGTCACCATCCCTGGAGGTATTTAAGAGACATGTGGATGTGGTGCTTAGGTACGTGGTTTAGTGGTGGACTTGTAGTGTTAGGTGAATGGTAGGACTTGATGATCTTGAAGGTCTTTACCAAACTAAATGTTTCTATGATTCTAAGATGAGCAAGTCTGTAGACTGGTGGCTATCTCAGTTGCTTCTGGGAGGGGATGCAGCATGACTGGGCAAATCTACAACTGCGCCTAAAGGAGGTGTACTTTCTAGGGGCAGCATCAGAGGCTCCTCTTCCATCCTGTTCAGGTCCTTATGCTGCTACAATCATGCTAGTATATATTAGAGCTGGAGATCTTGCCTGTGTTGATAAAACATGTATTTCTAAGACTGATAAAGCTGTGTTTTCTACATTGGCCATTTAATAGAGAAAAACAGAGTAAACCCCCATCAAATGCTTTGTGGGCTCTTTTCTCATAAAAGAGAAAGAATCATCCAACAGCGCATATTTTCTAGAAAACAGGTAAGATGATGAATCCTAACAAGGAATAAAATAATTTAAAAAGGGTTGAAATGGAGAGTTAATGTTGGAAGTTTAAGTTACTGTACCTCGCAAACAGTTCAGATCTTTCTTTCTAAGCAGTAAGGAGGATAGGGTTGTCAGTGGGTAGAAATTATGGAATGGAAGCAAGGCAAACACAAAGCAACTAAAAGATCCATATGTACATGTGCATACCAGTTATTCTGCTATTAAGAATAAAATTTAAAGCCTTTTTTTTCTGGCAGACTTCCCACTGCAAGTGTTTAATTTCTCCTCCCACCTGCTTCTCCTCAGGAATAATGTAATGAACTGAGTAAGACATTTGCATTATTCATATTTGCTATTTAACCAAATTCTTGGGTACACGATTCAGAAAACTATCAGAAAGTAGCATTCTCTATATTCCTAGCCTTCTATTAAAAAGTTTCCAGCTGGAGACATTTGTTTCACAGTCATATGCTATTTTCTGCTTTTAGAGCCAGTATTTTAACGCACCAGATCTGTTTTATTCCCTGCAGCATGTCTCCTTATTTCGTCCAATAATATTCTTTGAGGCAGAACCGTTCTTTTTAAAATTCTATGTATATGAAATTTGCTAAGTATCCCTGTCTACCATAACAGTAACAGCTTAAAAGAATCCCTAGGAAGTCACTTAAGTGAAACTTCCCTCATAAATTTAGATCAGCTATCTCTAGTTAAATTATGTTTTGCAAGGAGTTCCTCACCGAATCCTGCAAAATTGTTTCCCTTTTCACCCCACAACTCATGTTAAGTTAATAGGTCTTTAATTGCTTGCTATATCTCATGTCTCTTTTGTGAATAATGTTGCCAATTTCCTGTTCTCAGAAGTGAAACAAGTTCTCAAGCTACGGTGTAGCTATATTAAGGTGAATATGGTCATTACAGCATAGCGGTAGGAATGCACGGCCAAGAGAGCAGCCACATTTCATGAAATTTATAAACACTGAATGCAAATGAAGATAAACAAGTGAAAATTGGTAAAATATTATTGGAGGGTCAGCTACTGCAGCTCCATTTTAAAAGCTATTAACTCAGACTTGGTGGAAGGGTTACTCGCTGGGAAGGGTCACACTCAGGCACTGTGTACCTAAGTTTGTGGGGTTTGCCATGTACACTGCCAGGGAAAATCAGGCTTGACCATTAGTGGGCATGCACAGAGGCTGGTGAACCTACACCATTTCTATCAACATTATTGGCTGCTGCCCTGGCTGCAACTCAAGTTCAAACAGCTACAGAAGCTTAAGAAAAGCCAAGCTGGGCCCATCTGCTGTGGGACTGAGGTAAAGCACCCTCAGTCCCTCCTGTCTCCTGTCCACCCAGAGCACAGAACCATGAGACTGGCCAAACAGCAAGCAGCCTTCGGCTTTGCTCCAGAGGCTGGTCTGAATCCATACCTGAGAGTGAACTTATTTGGAAACAACACAGATGGTAGGCATGACAGTCTAGGCTTGAGAACAGGTTTCACTCTCCACGTAGCTGCCAAAGCAGATACATGGCCTGAGGGCTCCTCCAACTGTGGGGGCTGTTTGGGGTCCCATCTCTTGCACAAGAGTGCCATATAATTAGTTTTTGTGGAAGAATGCCCTGTGCATTGGCTGGGGGGGGGGTAGTTTCCAGTTGCTCTGTCCATGAAATAAGAAAGCCATTAAAGTTGAAGGACTGTGCCTACTTATCTTAATATGACTTCCATTTCAACTGCTTTTTGTGGTGATCTGAATGACAAGATGTCTGATTAAAAAGACATAACATTTGGGGCTTTTTCCCTTTTGGTCCAGGAATCCTGAATTTGGTGTTCTCATAAAAATTACTCTTAAAAGGTGTTGTTACAAACTGCTGTTGCATTCCTCTTGAAATTAAAATATTGGTATCTGTGCTGAAAACAGAAATTCTAGAAAGTATTCCTAATACGCAAAAGATAAATTTCCTTCTGAGAAACTGCCATCACTTTCAAAATTCTCCCAGGCTAGCACAAAAAGAGTGTCCCTTGATTTCAGCAACTCAATAAACGTGGGGTTAAAAAAGTCCTTTGTATACAGGAAGTGCATTAAACAGAGCAGAGAGAAGACTCAGTGCAATTCACTTCCATTGATCGAGTCTATAGGGAAAAGATGGCCCTGCCAAATTCAATTTACTTTATTATGCTGGGGGAATAATGGTTCTCTTTAAAAAAAAAAAAAAGCCCAGATTCAATTATAAATATAAGCAATAAGCAATTATGTTCCTTTTTTGCAGAAGGTCATGCATACAAGAAAGAGGCACATGGAATTGTTTCAAGAGTTAAATCAGAAATTTCAGACGTTGGACAGATTTCGGGATGTACCAAAATCAGGCAGCATGGTAAGTTTTCCTTCTTCAATATTTAAAATATGCTGGATTCCTAACAATAACAATGAAACAAGAGTTCTTTGAATTCAGTGTTATTTCCTGAGAAGACATCATTTTGTGCTACTTTTAGATAGCCTCAGAAATGAGAACAAAAGATATTTTCAGTAATCTAACCTATGATGGGACTCATTAGATTTTACAACTAGACCATAACTAACTCACTGACATCATTGTAGATGACAAGTAATTGAACTATAGGGAACGCATTTAAAATCTGTATGTGTCTACTAAGTCTAAAGGACTATATAGAGAAAGCAGCTCACTAATATAATTTAGCCACCAGTGCTTTTTCTCTAGCTAGGCAAGCAGATATTAAATCAGTTACTACAAATAAGCCCAACTAGATTTACCTATACGTAAGAGGGTCCAGAAAGCACACAGGGTCTCTGTAATGCTCTGCCTTTTC
Source organism: Anseranas semipalmata (assembly GCA_013399115.1). Lineage (NCBI taxonomy): Eukaryota > Metazoa > Chordata > Aves > Anseriformes > Anseranatidae > Anseranas > Anseranas semipalmata. The sequence goes on from VXAA01007075.1 coordinate 495,374, forward strand.
TATAATAGGTTTATAAATATTTAGCATGGGAAAAGCAAAAATTAAATCATCTTGAATTGACTCTGCTATCATCATAATTCAAATTTATACACACACACTCATACACACACGCATAACACCCTGACTACATCTGATAATGAGAGCAAGGAAATAGTTGATTCTGCCTAATTAAAACAGCTAATTTAGTTTGACATATTTGTTAGCAGTAATATTATGATTAGTAATAATTTTCTGTATAACTTTATAATGTGAAAATTGCATATTAATGAAACTGAGCTAGAATCATGTTATTCTACAGCATTTTATGAAGAGTTGCTCTCAGACATGAAGAAGTATTAAGCAGATGTGAGGTCAATGGATTTACATAATTTACATTATTCCAATCCAACCAAAATTTGGCCTAGATTCTTTCATGAATCTTTAGCTATGATATGTGTTATTTTGCACCCAGTTCTCACCCACTCCACCATTTGATATTTGCTGGCACGTGAAGTTTGCATTCACCCCTCTATTTGAGATTTGCTATCCATGTAAAGCTTGAATTCATTCAAAATCTCAAAGGGGGTCTCTGTGGATGAGTTGTGCTTACTCTGCTTCATATCAACGCTATGTTTTTGAAGGGTCTGCTAATAAAAGCTGCCTAGAGGAATGGTCTATCTGTAACGCAGTCAGAGAGTGATCCAGGTACCTAAATATCAGAATCTCAGGCTATTTTAGCCTCAGGTATATTACCCTACAGCAGAGTACAGGCAGTGATGACTCAGGACCCAAACCTCTCTTGAAAGATTGTGGGAGATCCAGCAGGATATCCAAAGGCATCTAAAATGGTGTGGAAATGTTAGGTTTTGGCAACTAAGATGTAATAGCAGAAATCACTAATGAACTTGGTCTCACTCCATAATAACTTTTACCCTGTAAAACTTAACATTCCAAAAGAATTCATGGACAGTAGAAAATAAGCAGCTTTCAGCCTATTAATCCTAATATACTTGAGCTCATCAGCCTGTAAAGCAAGGTGGCTATCATGTTCTCAAGGAGTAGGTTTCTGCTGTTCTGTCATGCACCTGCCCCAATTTAAAATCAAGCTGGCAGTCTCTGTTTCAAACCACTCCACATTTCAGACAGCAAGCTCTCCTCAATTACCTTCCCTTCTCTTTTCGTACTTTTCTACACAGCCGCTGCTAAAACGCTGGCTGTCGTTACTGGATCATTTGGCCATTCTTCACTTATATTGTTTCTTGGGAAAGACAGGGCTTAGCTGGCAGCTCAGGTGAGGAGCCTGCCAAAGAGCTGATTGTTCGCAGAGAAAGACAGTCGCAAGGGCGCTGAGCACACGCCAGCCTGGCTCCCTGCAAAGCCATTTCCTCTCTCTGACTCCTGCCTCTCTTGAGAGCACATTAGTGATCAGCCTTATAAACAGAAAACGCGTTATTTCATCCTCATTTTTAATTCCTCTTTCTTCTCTGCTTTTCAGGAGAACTCAGCGCAGAACAAGGCCCCATGGGACAGTTTCAAAACCACAGGCGACTATCAACACTATACAACGATAAACGTATTAGACACAGAGGCAAAAGATGCTTTAGAACTAAGACCAGCAGAATGGGAGAAGTGTCTGAACTTGCCTTTAGATGTGCAAGAAGGTGACTTTCAAACAGAAGTTTAACGAAAACAAAAACAAACTGAACAAGACAAAAACAAACAAAAATAATTCATTGCACTGACAATAAAGAGACTTTGGGAATCCTGACGCTCCTGTCTGAACATTGTGACTACTTTATGTCAGGATATTCCTGTGCCAAATGTCAGTGGTTTTTTTCATACAGTTTATTCCCACTAGTATGGCTAGTGGAGAACCAGGTGTACAATTCTTACCATCGTGTGTTGTAAGTACCCGTGGAATGGATTTGTAAGGTAATCTTTATAGATAAACCTCAAGCAACGATTCATGTTGTAACAGCTTCATTTGGTTTAGTTTTCAAAAAACTTCACCATGAAGCACAATGTATATATTTATGCAGTTTTTAAAGTTTATAACAGTCTGTTTGGCCATTACTACACTTTTTACTTTATAATATAAAAGCAAAGTTTTTGTCATTAAATGAATGTCTGTTGAGCTACATTCTTCATTGCTTTAAATGCAATAAAGTAATAATCTCACTTTTATATGAATAATATATTTCACATCTTTATTATTGCAGTTTTCTCTGGAAAGCTCAGAGTAGCTTTCTCTGCTGCAGCTGTGTATAAAATATTTAAAATGTTGTATGGTGTAAATAAACCTTTGTCTACATATCAGTTTCTTAGTGCATTTTATTCTGTATTTGTTGATCTTAAATTTGCATATTTATAAAGTTTTCTTTAAAAACACACATACTGCATATGTATTTGGAGTTTTCATAGTATATTGTTCTAGCTCCTGCAAGGAGTTTTTCAAGTGTATTAGTAGGTTTGTGTAGCCATTCTGCATTTTCTAAGGATATTTTTTGTGACAATGTACCATATAAATTGGACTTGTCAGAATACTATTACAATTGTTCTATTTTATAAGTATTTTTGTCTTGTTCCAGAAAAACAACTAATGGAAAATAAGTTGTTTCAATGCACAGCACCCCAAGAAAATGTTGATTAAGAATCATTAAATTTTGTGCATGTTCTTGTTGCTGTAAAACAACAAGAAAGACTTTAAAGATAAAAAAATCTGAAGTATTTTTGACAAAAACAAATTGAGTCTGTTTCATATTATAAATCAAGAGCACAGCATGATTTATGTTGCAAATGCAGTTAAACAATTAGGAATAGAAAGAAAGACTAAATCCCCCTTTCCGTGCTTAGAACCAAAAGCAGATCTTGGAAATCTCTCCTCGTCTACAACATAGCTGGGGGAGGGGGAGGGCATCTCAAACCTCCAGGTGCCAAATTTCTAGAAATTTTTTTTACCAAAACTATTTTAGTTCCTGCTGTACAGAATTGAATATGCTACAGCCTACTAGCTGGAGAGCTCTTCTGAGAGGAGGAAAGCATGCCCACTAGTCTGTTTAGCAAGAAAAGAGACTAGAATACAGACTTGTCAGAGAGAACTTCACCCAGAGCTTTGATAGAGGGAGATCATCATCCATCCATTGAGAGGAAAGCACCAGATCATCCTTTTATTTTCCAAAAAGTAAGCTAAGGAGAAACCTACAGGAAAGCATTCCAGTCACTGAATCCTAAAAGAAAGGAGGTGCTTTCTCCAGGCCATAGTAAGGTCCTTATGTCATGAAAAGGAGCCTGACTTTGCCTGTTCTGAATGAGCATCTCATGCGAAGTGCAGATGTAATCTAAGGCTTTAGCATCTAAATCTTTGCATGAATGCAAAATAACTAGCTCCCAACCTGGTACCAAGTTCTCTACCTAGTTTAGGTGCCCACAAGTTAGATGTTGTACTACTCAATTTTGCAATACATCAGTCAATCAGAACTGGCCCGCTATTAAGAAGCTGATGCAGAAGGAGGCAGCTGGCTACGCCGCCTATGGACATCATACTGCTAAGATCTGATAACGCACCAAAAACTCAATTCTTCACAAGAAAAGAATTTAATTCCCAAATATGAACTTGAGTATTTTTTTATATATATCAAGTTCTAACCTAAAAGAGGTTTATTTTCCCCCATAGATAAATATATGATGGAAACTTCACATTTTTAAGGATTTCATCCAGTATGGTAAGCATCTCTCAAGCAGAGCAGGTTTTGCAAAATTTCCATTTTTCAAGACCAAATCAGGAAGCTTAGGCTTTCTGATCCAGCTGTAAGCCTTAGTATCCTCCTTGATTGATCAAAATGTAATGTAAATCCAGAGCACCCTGGTATTTCAATAACTGAGGTAATTTATATAAGTTATACCAGCAAACTCCTGTTCCACTAGCAGTCTAGTTACAGCAGCAGAAAGCTTAGGGTAAGCTGCAAACGTACCCAGGAAACATGATAAATCAGTCTACACTCAACACTCTGCTGACCCAATTGTGCTGTTATTAATAACCCAGTTGATGCAGGTTTAACATTAGCCTGAGTATTTATGTACCACACAGCAGTCACAGATGTGCTTTCTGTGTATCAGCAGTAATGTTCAGTGCCTCTTTATTCAGATCTTGTGCTGCACTGCCCAGAAAGTCCTAGGGATTTTTATTTTCCTATATATTTCTTATTTAAAGATAGTAAGAACATGCTGAAACCCATTTTATTTACCTACTGATTTTATTGCTTCATATCACAGCATAGTTTGATAGGCAAGCTGCCACCCATACTCATGGTTTGCTTCTCAATGTCTCTGAAATTGTGCAAGTCAGACTGAATCCAGCACGGAGAGTACAAACTTGTATGCACTGGCTATTTAAGTGTTGGTAGAGCACTGATGGCATTATATTATGTGTGCATAAAAATGCAGGGAGTCAGAACTCCTACGTTACAGTAGATGCAGAGATGATGAGGGCTCTGCATTTTCCTGCCAGAGTGGGCTGGTACCACACACAGTGCCCTCTCCTATCCCACATGGCCTCCAGCTGCAGTTCCAGCAAGGTTCACAAGTCTGAAGGCTCAGCTAACCAATGTTACTGCAACTGGCACTAGACTATATTGAGGCAGTTGAACTCAGCCTAGCGTTTATTTACCTTGATCAACTTTAAAATACATATTCCCTAGATGTATGTAGAAAAAAAAAATACTTCTCTGGAGAAAGGCCTCATTTTCTCAACAGTCTAAATACACTTTAGTAACCATGTAAGATCATATGTAGTTCCTCTGTCTCTGTCTTCCTCCTACATATATATTGAGAAGGATATTTTTCTGACAAGTCAATGCTGAACAAAATATGGACTTTTTCCCTGGACTTTTCAGTACAGGGAAGCAGTGCATACTGGAAATCCCAGCTGAGCATCCATAGTTAACCAGACAGCAGTTCAAGATATCCACGACTTCAGAGACAAGTCTGTGCAAACGGGTTTTGTGTTGCTGGCATAAAAGCGTTAACAAAGTTATTTGCTACATGTATCCCTGCCAAAGTGATGTTATTTAACCCAGAATTTTCTGGAGAGGTAAATTCTGAATTAGTTATTATTGAACTGCAGCTCATACCCTGCAACACCCCTTGGAGGGAAGAAGGAAAGAGAGACTAAGTGCTGCGACAAGGGAGGAGAGGTAGAATAGCAGTGCTACCATGCAGACACACCTTTGGAGTGCTATGGGCTGAATGTTGTTGCAATGTTAACAACTCCTTTTGCTGAAAATTTAGGAAAAAGCTGTAAAAAAAAAAAAAAAGAAAAGAAAAGAAAAAGCAGACCATTTTCCATTTCTTTTACTACTGGGTCTGAATTTTTTCATAGTCAGTGAAACAGTGCTCTTCTCTGGGGAATGCTGTCCTGACACTCCTCCTGTAAGAACAGCATTTGCTTCCATGAAGGGAAGTCATAAAACACCTAACAATGCCTTATATTGGATTCAGCTGGGGTAGTTTCTTTTAAAAAACAAACAAGTAAACAGAAAACCTCAAACCCTGAGCTGCACCAGGTGAAATGTGCTCTGATGTTTTGGCCTGCCTCCATTTCCCATAGTTGCTAAGCAATGCTGTTCTTAGAGACCAGATTTAACAAAAGGTCTACTTCCCGCCTGTAAGCAGGCATCCATCTGTCACAGCATCAGCAGCGTGCTTTCCATTGGGTTACGCAAAAGGATATGGAAATCTCTGTTAGCAATCAGCAGATGGAGACACTGTGTATAGATAGGAGACTTTCAGTTCCTCAGGCACTAGCTCAAGGCTGTGCTTTCTCTCTGATTCCGGATAAGACACAAGAAGCAGTTTGCATGAGCAAATGTTATCTTCCTCTCCCCAAAAGCATTGGAGCACACAGCTCTCCTGTGCAATCAAGCCCATTCTCATGTGCTGTAAGCAAACAGAGCAGTACCCAGTTGAATATGTGTTTGGGGAGCTGTGCCTGGTGTCAAAGTGCAGATAGTGCAAAGAGAAGGAGTTATTTCAAGCCAGGTCTCATCCAGTGCAATGCTGTAATCTTTTCTACTTAATTTTCTGGAAATACCTTTCTTCACAAGGAAAGCAACAGAGGCCTCACTAAGAATCAGAAAAAATTAACTGCTGAGAAAACAGGCATGACTACTAACCCTAGTACTCCCACTGAAATGTTCTGTCCATTAATTACAATTGCAATGTAAAAAAAGAGCCATTTATCTGTTTTTGACAAAGCTGTTTCTTAGATGGGCTACATTGGATCATATTGTGGCCACGAGTTACTCAAATACGTGCTACTTACCTCATTCGTTCTGAACTAGTTTCATTTTATACCTCATTATTTCTTATGAGGAAGAGCTAATAACTTTTACCAATTCAACTTCCTCTCTTACAGACTTCTGCTACAGGCCCCACAGTTACCTCTTTTTCAGGATTATGAACCCTAGTTCAGTTAGTAGTCGCCTGGAAGCCGCTCCCTGATTTCAATCATCTTTGTCTCCTTTCTCTACAGTTTTTCCAGGTGTGCTAAAGTTCTTAAATAATTCTTAGCAAATTAGAGTATTCTGTTTGATCCCTGTTGAAAAAGGAAAAACTCAGCTAGGAAGATTGTAAGATGCCTTTTCATTCAGTAGGAAAATAAATAAATAAAGTCAGAAATACCTGAATTTTAACATAATTATTTTTTTACTACTACTATTTAATGGAAAATTTCTTTCAGCAAGAAATGGGCACCAGGCAGCTTCTCCTAAGTAATCATCCTAACCTGTGGACTTTAGAAGTTTATTTTCTGCTGTTCCTTCTCTCTGGTCCTGTGAACGTAGAATCTTTCTTTCTTAAGCAGTGCTGCTTCAGCAAGACTCACAGAGTTACCTACAGCCTATTGGCTGAGTTTTACAGTCAGAAAGTGAGCAAGAACTACGTGAATCCTTTCAGATGGCATCGCAATTGCTTCCCACATTCTGAAAAAGTGCTGAATTCTGAGTTTTTTCACAGTTTTTGTATCACCCCTTCCTCCAGCTGTGTGATGTCCTCTCAGTTGTTGACTCTCTTTTTCAAAACCTAAAATGGGCAACTCAGCCAGGAAAGGGGTTAGGAGCTGATGTTCATGACTGGTCATCCCTGCAGCTAAGAGTTGAACACCTGCACCTCGAGAGAGGTGGGATTTAAAAAACATCTGTAGTCTCAGTGTTTTCTTGTTGATTAGATTAGGCAGATATTGGGAAACTCAGCTGGAGATGTCTAATTCTTTGCATGCATTGTATAAGCAGATAATGTGCCTTCCTCAATGTATGGAGTCAAGCTTAGGAAACAGGCACATAAATCTTATGTGACGTAATGCTGACCATCAAAACAATCTATGTCCCTTTGTGGATCAAACACTTAGGAGTTTAAATACCTCCAAAAATCTGGTTCTCTGGATCCAATTTTAAAAACAGCTACAAGTTAGTGTTTTTTCCCATCATCAATTCAATGACTTATTGCATTATGTTCCTGGGTTGTTGACTCAGGAAATTGCAAAAAGCAAAGCCTGAAGGACCTCATAGTACAAAAAATAAATTAGAATTGATTAGTATGTATGTTCAGTTTCTTATTCAGTGTCTTCTTGGACCTAACTACCTTGTTTCCTGCTCTTCTCAAGAACAGTGTATTAGGAAAAATATTTTTAGAGCTCTGTTTTTAGTAATTGGGTTCTTAAATCAAGCAAGAATTAGCTATGGTTTCTAAAGACAGATAGGTAGAATCCATTCTGTTTAATTTAGAAGTCTAACTAAAACATGGTCTTGCCAATATTTCAAGCACTGAACTCTGGCAGGGCAATCTAACTCTGCCTATCATAGCTGTCGAAGTTCTTTCTATAAAGTAAAGAAAAAGAGAGGCACCTGTGAAGCCCTGCTAGATCCATCCAGCTCTCTACATTTAGTACTAACATCTTTGTATTGATTGCACAGAGAATTTAAAAGTCCCCTGAGGGCAATAAAATTCTTCTAAATTAAGCACCAGGTTTAGCTAGATCTAGTCATCAACATGTGAGCTAATGTCTAAGCTCCTATTATCATCAGTGGAGAACAGGTCAATACAGTCAATGGAACCTAAAGACCACTACAGCTTACCCATTACTAAAGGAAGGATTCATTTACTTTGAGATGCCCTAGGTCATTTGAAACATTTGCACGGGGATTGCGGATATGAAAGACAACTTAAGGAGGACCTGAATGCTTCTGGTCCAAGCAGGACCCCACAATGTACCTGGTACTAGACATTTGTGTTAGGACAGGTGAATCCAGCTCCAAAAGAAGATTTTCTGACTTGCTTGAGGATATTCACCCTCTGTCTTCCACTCCAGAGTTGTATTGGGTTATAGGTCTTATGTCACAATTGCCAACTTCATACGAACATAATAGGTACTCTCACTATCACATATTGACACATTACTCAGAATCCACCTTGCCTGCTCTTCTTCAGAACATTTACATCTGTTCAGGTACAGGTCTTGTCTCCTTTATAATAATTTTAATGGTTAGACCTCCACACCCTTCATGTGGAATATCTAGGTTCTCATCGTCCTGAGAGTTAAAGAACCCACCACCCAGGACAGCTTGAGATGTCAAGTATCAATAAACTTGGAAAAAGCACATTCTGGAAGATCATATACTAGCCAGACAGGCATGCAGGAGTCATGGAGCCAGGAAATTTACAGTGTTATGCTTGGAGCTGGTGTTGTATTTCAGCCACAAATGTAGACGTAGAATATATTCTTGTCATACTGACCTGGCATGCAGTCTTTCCTTCTCACTCCAAGAGCTTCTCCTAACGGTTAGGCAATGGTCAAGTTACCTCTTTTTTTATATTCCTCTGACCTTTTAGCACTTGTATTTCTGATTACAGAAAGGCCAGACTTGAACAGAGAAGATGACAAGTGTGATTGCCAGTGATACTCTCTGATCACTTAATTTCCAGCCTTTTCCTGAAACATAGATGGTGGTGGTTCACAGCTTTAAAAGATTAGTAGGATGGGGAAGCTCTCCAGTTTTCTCACTGGGTCTTCTGTCCAGCAGATAATTATGCAAAGAAGGATAAGACACTCACACCCTCAGAGCAGAAGAAGTCAGCAGTAGTCAGTGGGTAGACTCAGGCTGGTCTAAGAACATTATTTTTGTCACAGAAACTTTAGAGTGGTCTGTAAACCACACCCTTAACAAACAAATTTGGGCTTGAGATACCACAAATAAAAAGTAAAAAATAATCAATTCCTAAGGCAGATTACACAGAAGTAGAAAAGATAACCTGGTACACCATAAATTGAACAATCTTAACATAAGAAGGGAGGGAAATGAGTACTGTTTTACAGCCTAACCCTAACTTCAATGGAAATGGTGGCTTTCAGGTACTATGTAGAAAGCTATATCAAAAAAAGAATATTTTCATTATCTCAGAACTAAAAAAAAAAAAAAAAACAGCAAAAAATATAAACGTCTAATAGCATTCTAAAAGAGGAAAATACACAATTTTCTTTGTTAGGCCTGCAAAGCCAAAAAGAACACCCATGCTTAATTTTTGGTCTGAAACAACTACATAATTTCATCATACATAATTTCCAAAAATATAAGGTGTCAGAATCATCTGCTTCAGCATCACCCTTTGGTTATAAACTGATCTTCGGGGGGGAATTAGCCAACTAACTAAAAGATATTATAACATTTACATATACTTAAAGTGAAAAGAGATTATTTAACTTTTACCTTGAAATTTATCTGGACATTTATTTTCTGAAAAAGCTCATTACAAAGATATGTGTATTAAATTAAAGAGGATTTGAAGTAAATTTTTATTTTAATTTATCATGGCCCCTTAAAATTCTATGTTCTTCTGAAACTGTGATGGTAATAAAGAAATTGATTAATTTTGGTAGGTAAAAGCCAAATCATCCTTTCTGCAGCAATTAATGTTTCCATATCAAGAAGTCCTCTATTTTAATAAAGAAACCCTATTCAAGGATGACAGCCTTTCTGGTATGCAGAAGAACTTCAGATCTTAAAAATTCGGTGTACCCGATCTCCAAAAGATAGAAAGAAAATGTCCTTTCTTTATCGCAGAATGAAATCTAAAAAAAAAGGTCTAATTTTTGCATCTGAATAGAAGGTTACTACCTCTGTTAGAGAACCAGAAGTGAAGACGTCTTGTTCCATTTTCAGTCTACCTAAAAATACAAAGTGCTGGAGAGCTTTGGACACTCCAAAGATCTGGAGGCACCGGAGAGCTCACTGCAGCTACTGAATCAATAGTGTATTTTGTGTTAGGTATTAGCAAGTACTTGGCTACAAAATCCCGGACTCTCAGGTCATTCTTAATATTTTTGTTGTTTGAATGTTCAAGTTCACAGTGTTTACTTCCAATTTTGACCAGCCATGTACCACAGCTGTTGTATAAGAAAGCAAAGACATAAGCAGAAGGCTTATAGGGAGATGTAGTTTCTTCAAGTTAATTCCTAGGTAATGTCTTCCCAAGATATGTTCCCATAAAAGATATCAACCAAAAATTACTAATTGAAAAAAATAAAATAAAAATTAAAGCCACTGGGAAGATCGTTATCTGTCTTTCCCTCTGATACCTACAGCCTTCTAAAAAATGACAGGCAATGTGCAAATCTGACTCTGATTGCTCCAGTCATGGGATCATAGACTAATCATAGTATCATAGGACGATCCAGGTTGGAAGAACCTCAGGAGGGCATCCAGTGCAACCTCCTTCTCAAAGCAGAATCAGCTATAAAGTCAGACCAAGTTGCCCTGACCTTTATCCAGTCAGGTCTTGAAAACCTCCAAGAATGGAGGCTGTACAATCTCTCTGGTCAACTCGTTCCACCACTTGACAGTCCTCACGGTGAAAAAATTTTCACTTCCAGTCTGAACCTGTCTTGCCACAGATTATGCCTATTGTCTCTCATCCTCTGCCAGGTACCTGTGTGAACAGCCTGGCTCTGCCTCCTTAATAACCTCTCTGTACACACTGGGAGATTGCTGTTAGGTCCTCCCTCAAAAGCAATCTCTTCTCCATACTGAACAAGCCCAGTTTTCTCAGCCCCTCCCAATGCCAGGACAAGGGCTCCAGACCCCAATCATTGTGGCAGTTATACCCTGCACTCAATCCAGTTTATCAATGTCTTTCCTGTACTGGGGAGCCCAAAACTGGTCACAGTATCCTACATGTGGTCTACAAGTACAGACTAGAGGAGGATAAACCCTTCCACCCTTCTACTGCTTGTGCTCCTGCTGATACAGCCCAGGATGCTGTTGGCCATCTCCACTGCCAGGGAGTCAACACTGCTGTTGACCCATCTCTCCTGTCTAGGTCTCTCTGTACGGCAGTCCTGTTTAAATATATCAACTTGTTCCTCCAGTTTGGTGTCATCTGCAAACCTGATGAGAGGCACTGCATTGCCTCAAATTGTGCCAGGGAGGTTTAGCTTGGATATTATGAAAAATTTCTTCACTAAAAGGGTTGTGAGGCATCGAAACAGGCTGCCCAGGGAAGTAGTTGAGTCCCCATCCCTGGAGGTATTCAAAAGATGTTTAGATGTGGTGCTTAGGGACAAGGTTTAGTGGTAGACTTGGCAGTGCTAGGTTAATGGTTGGACTTGATGATCTTAGAGGTCTTTTCCAACCTAAATGATTCTATGATTCTGTGATCACATCTTTGATAAAGATGTTAAACTGGACAGTCTCAGGAGACATCCCTGCAGTACTGCATTTATTACCTGCCTCCAAGCCCACTAACCACAACCTTCTGAGACCAACCAGCCAGCCAGCTCTGGGGCCCTCATCACAAGAGAGACATAGACCTGTTACAGCAGGTCCAGAAGAGGGCCACAAAAATTATCAGAGGGCTGGAGCAACTCTCCTATGAAAAGAGGCTGAGAGAACTGGGGTTGTTTAGCTTAGGGAAGAGAAGGCTCCAGGGAGACTTTATTGCAGCCTTCCAAAACAGACAGAGGGTATACAACAAAGATGAGCAGAGACTCTTTATCAGGGTGTGCAGTCATAGGGGTGGATGCCCCCTCCCTGGAAGTGTTCGAGGCCAGGGTGGATGGGGTTTTGAGCAACCTGGTCTAGTGGAAGGTGTCCTTTCCCATGGCAGGGAGGTTGGAACCAGATGATCTTTAAGGTCCCTTCCAACTCAAACCCTTCTATGATTCTGTGATTTTTTTTACCCATCTGATTGTCCATCTATCCAATGCCATCCCATTCTAATCCTAACTTGTCTATTATCATTCCAACAAGACCAAGAACTACCAGGCCTTGCAGCTGTCACACCTTCAAATCATTTCAGTTCTACAAGCATGGATCTCCTTGCTAATACTTGAAATTTAACAGTCTACAGCTCACACTGCTTGATGACCTTTTCCACAGAATAGGCAAAAATATTGAGAAAGTGAGATTATGTGAGGAAACCTGTCTGAATGCATTTTGGGTAATTAAGTAGCTGTTGCCATACCAACTGCAGTATCAGGAAATGCTTGTCAACTTGCGTCCACATTTGACTTTATCACACAGGCCAAAGACAACAGAACATATTTATCTTTCCTTAATGACTGTGTTTTGACTACTTGTGACCTATGCTGTGACTTAGATATTGATTTTAGTCTTTAATAGGGTAAATATTGATACAGTTACAACTTCTATCAAACTTCAAGGGTGCCTTTCTACATAAGCTTTATGACCTGTAGCTTGATGATGGGTTTTAGGATTCATTAAATTGTTGACTAAGAAAGGTTTCTTTTCTTACAGTGAAAGTGAATAATTAAAGTATTCTGCATTATTCCAAAATATCTCATTTTCAAAATGCTAACCAGCTATTAAAAGTTAACAATAAAAAAATGTATGAATTATATTTCAGGATACTGGTAGTTTTACTTTCAAATACAAATGATGAACACTGAAATATTTTGTTAATATACTTGCTGTGTAATAACTGACTGTTAGATTACCTAAAATGGAGGTAAAGTCTCATTAATTCATTTTAATTGTTTTCTTGTTTCCAAGGGGGTGGGCGAGCACAACTGCTACTGTCACCCCACACAGGGGTGTCATTGGCTTTGCAGCAAGACTCCTACCCTGAACCTGCTGCACCCGCCCACTGCCTGCTGACAGCATTTGAGGAAAACCTGTTGGACTGCAGAAGGAATTACAAATGCTGGGCAGAGAAAGTTTTTGCTCAAGGCTTCAAGAGCCTGCTCTGGGTCAGAGCAAGTGTGTGCTTCAGCACACACTCTCTGTGTCACAGCATCACTACTCACACCAAACAAATGCAGGTCTTAGGCATATGGACATACCAACTGCTTGGCCTTTCTTTCCTTTCTCTAACAGCAGAAGAAAGCACAAAGTGTTTCTTTCATTTCATAGCAGGATTCCAAGCCAGAGCAGGTGAGGGAAGGCCAATGCAAAAGCCATATCATACAGATGGGATGGCCCAGCAATAACATAATTGTCCATTCCTGGGAGGTTCCTTGTTAGTTTTGCCTGAAATTGATTCTTGCTCACAGCTCTTGAAGAGCTGTAAGGCTGCTGCCATCCTATACTCAAACTCCAGCTGGAATATAGTTTAAGCCAAATGTGAGTTCAGGAGGAATCTGTTGGTGTGTCCTTCTCTACCTGTGCTGAAGGCCCTCAGAAATTCTCTCACCACCAGCTCTAAATTCCTGTCTTCAGTGCTGGGACAGTCCTAATGCCATCTCCTTCTACCTCTGCAGGCCTGTTGAGAAGTGAGAGAATTAGCTACACTATGTATCTGTGTACCCTTTGATCAGAGAAGGGAGAAACTCAATCTCAACACCAGTACACAGTGCCATTGTGCACCCTCTTTCTTCTGAGCATGAAAGAGAAATGACTGAATACCATTCATGTACTCCAGCACATAGATAATGTTAGTGCTAGTTCTTCCACTAAAGCATGACAGAAATGAAGTCTCTACTTCTCGATCCTTCTCTCAGGCCTAAGAGTGAGGAAGGGTGCATGTTACCCTCTGCCTGGGACCATTGCTTCTCTGTGATGTGTTGAACACTGATGGCTCCACCTTTGCCTTTGACCTTCCTGCTAGACCTTGACAGCGGTACTGATTAGCCAGCCACAAGAAGGATGAGAAAACAAAGTGAACTGTCTCAGCCATTTAGGGGGAAATAAGGAGTTAAATAGCCCATCCTCCTTTCTTAAGAATGATAAAATCACTAAGGGCTTTGTTGTAGACTCTTATTTGCTGGCCTACTGCCTGAAGAAAAGTACTGAGAAGATTGAGAGGATTGTAAGAGAAAACACAGGGTCTAAAATAGATTGGAAAGAGACAGAAGGACAGGAGTAAGGCTGCTGAAATTGCCTTTTTGCCTCAAGAGTCTGTCCAAAAACCCTCTGGTCATTTAAGTCACCAAAGGAATTTTACACTGATCAGAAACCAAATGATTACAGTTCATTGATTTCCTAGCTCAAGCAGTGTCTACTGTAAAGTTTACTACTATAGACATAGTAGGGATGCGTCATCTCAGCAGTTGTTTTTTGTGTCCCAGATGTCTATCTGTCTATCTCTGTGAACTGAGAGGCAGCAGTATGCTAGCTAGTACCACTTCCACTTCAAGGCTAGTACAATCAGCTCACAGTTCTCTCCAGGATGTGAATGTTTTATGAAACACCAACCACCAACCTTGACTGTCAACTTCCTGCATCCTGTGACATCTATTTGTGAAGCTGGCAGGCTTTTTGACTTCATGCTACTCAACTACAGCGTCAGTCATGAAAACTGAATTAACCTGGATGAGAAAAAGGTAATGCAGTGAGTTCTTCTTGACAGGGAATACGAAAATTTCAGATTTATTGCAGCCATGTTGTGATCCATGTCACATTAGATGGATGCAAACCAGAAAAATGTTTCCCCTACCACCTAAGGAATTCTGGACAGGCAAAAGGGTTGGTAGAGAATTTATTGTGGTGACAGCTGGAGGGGCCTGGAAGGCTGTCGGGTCTAATATAGTCAGGTTCAGGATTAATTCCTCAATGTAAGATGCAGGTATAGGCACGCAAATTTTGGAACCCACTCAATCAGGGGAGCAGCAGCATCTGCTCTGGTCAGCAGGAGATATGACATTTGCTCTCTGAAATACACATCAGTAGAGTAGTCTTGGAGATTAGCATAACTTGGCAGTTTCAGGTCCTGGGTACTAGAAAATCCTTCTCCCTTATATGTGAACAATACAGATTTACTTCCAAATAAAAAAGAAAGCTTACAGATGAAGTTACTTTAAGAGCAAGTAAATTACCTTACTTGAAGAGATAAGCAACTTAGGCCATGTTTTGTTCTTAGTTATACCACCATAAATCTGGAATAAATCCATGGGCTTCGTCAGAGATATTTCTCTTTCATATCAGTGTAAGCAAAGCAAAAAAAAAGTTATTTTTTTTTCCCCATGCTAGAGTAAACATAGATTTACACATATGAGGTAGACATCAAAAGACTAAATTTATTATATCATTCTATATATACGTGCAGTTCTCTTGTATAAGTCAGGAAAACACATCTATGTACTTGTTTTCTTTTCCTCTTTTACTGGAAGAGGAAGATTCTGGTAAGAACAGGTCATTGGCAACAGACAGAAGCTCAACTCCATTTATCACTATTGATGTTCTAAATACTTTATATGAGGACGTTCCTTATATGAAACTTTCCAGAAACATTGAGAATTTCAGTTTTGTTTGGAACTTTTCTATAAGCTGCCCCTCTCGGGTAAGATCAAAGAATTTGTGTTACCTGCAGTTAGGGTTTTAGCAATTCCTCATACTTATTAAGAATGGACTGCTTTTTAACAACCAGTCATAAGGTTTTCATAATGGCAGTATTTCCTAGATACCTTATGTCACAGATACACATCTAATCTTCAGTCCGTCTTTAAAAGCCAAAAGATGGAAAGAGAACACTTCTTGCATAGCAAAGCTGTTACTCAGAGTGTCGAGCATTAGGCTTCTCAGAGTTCATGAACCTCTAATGGGTATGCACGAGATTATGTGGAGAGGCTGATCCTGAATACAATCACTCAGCTTTCAACTGGTTATGTTTTCAAGAACTTGAGCATAGAGAGAAAAGTTTTTCACCTGAACTTCTGCAGATTTGAGATATCTTTATCCAAATCAGAGCTTGCTACATGCCAAATTAAGATGATCTTAGCTCAATTTGAGGTTCTCCTTGAGAGGCCAGATCAGTGTTTGTATCATCTGAAGAGTCTGAAGGGAAGATATAATGGGCTCCTCTAGTTTCACACAAGGACGACAAAACAGAACTTAACCCAACATGCCTCCCGCATGCTAATACTGTAAATATGAGATGTTCTGAGGAGGGGGAAGTATCATTAGTATCCCCTTCCTTCCTGCATACCAATCTTGGCAGATTAATTCCCTGGGGCAAGTCTGACCAACTTGAAACTATGGAATCCTAACAGATTGGTACAAGTATGAGGACATGAGAAAAAGTACAATATGTGTATGAAATGTGGCAATCCCCATTTAGGCTATGAAATGATTCTCTGCCTCTAGCTTCCATAACTCTTAGAGACAGGATAAGTGTTCAAGAATTGCAGTAAATTAAAAAAAAAAAAAAAAGGAAATTAACTTTCACAGTTGCTGGAGGCTTGACTCTGACCTTTATATGTGTGTAAGTGTGTGTGTCTTTGCAGGAAGACATTAGGGAAGAAACTAAAACATTTTTTTAGCCCTTCCATATATGTCGGCAATTTCATTAGTTTTGTGTGAAAAGCTGTTCCATACTCTTTGTAAGCTCATGAATGAAGAACAGATGCATTTATTACAGGTGGGTTTTCGATGACTAAGAAACAAATCCCCCTTTTGTAAAATCAAACTTCAAGTGTGCCCACACCAACCGTCTTTTGAAAGAAATTCATTATTGCATGATCAATAGAAGAAAAGCAGAAATGCATCTTTATAAGGGAAAAATTGTGTTCCACAAGTAGCTCCAGAAAGCCAGATTCTGGTATGCACTCACTGGGGCTCTTCATCACAAACAAGGTACAAAAAGGAGCATCAGGCATCCCACAAATAGCTACTGATAGAGTGCTGTGAGCAAACCGTGAACACCACGTTAGACAAGAATTCTCCCTGTTGCTATGCAAGATACTACTGCAGAAATTCTTTTGCATTTTTTGTCCAACCAGCAAATCATCAGTGTGTTTTTAGCAATAAATACTTCAGGCTCAGCCTCTAAAAATAATTTTTTTCCATGTCTGCAGTAAATTGCACTTAAAGATATGCAAATTAAAATATTTATCTTCAGTGTTATCCTACTCCTTAAAAGTCATTTTTGTTTTGTCTTTTTTTGGCTGAGGTCTTCTTTGTTTTTTGTTTTTTTTTTTTTTTTTCAGTAAAAGTAGACCTAGGTGAAATTGAAGACTTCAAGAAATCTGAATCATATAATGAAAAGCAATTTACCATTCTGCCTGGAGAGAGAGGTTTTCAATCAGTGTGTCCTTCCTGCAGTGACTTATGGATTAGAAGTGCAGAGGCTCTTAAAAAANNNNAAAGAAAGAAAAAAAAAGAAAAGAAAAAGACACAAAAAATGCAGCTAACTGAAGATGAATGTAATAAGGTGTAGGCTGAGAACAGAACATACAGACAAGAAAACAAATGAGTGGTTCTGCCGGGGAGACTTAACAGAAAACAAAACGTGCACAGTCCTGGGCCAGATACTGTGTAAAACAAGATAGAAATTATACCAAGTGAAGTACATGACAGTGCAGAATGTAGATGCAAAAGTAATGAAGGGGTGAGATAGGAGAATTACAGTTGTAGCCAGTCACAGATAGGTCTGCAAAGGACTAGGACACTGCAGAGCTGATAATGAATGCTTGACTACGTTTGCTGTTGGAACTCATGCCTAAAACGTCCATGACATATTTCTTGACATCTTAAAATTATTAAAAACAGGTGAGGCTCCAGGAAACCCAAGTATTCTTATACAGTATTTCATAAACAAAATATAAACAATAAAATATATAAAAATATTTTGCTATATAAATTTATGGTATAAATCATGAAAATTCTTATAAAAATACATGCTTGCAAAAGGAAAGATGAACTAATGTTTGAGGCAGTATGCAATGAGGGATCCACAGCCTGCAACCCAAAGTCTCAGGAGTACAGACAAACTCTCTGTTCATTCAGCATTCGATTATTATAAATGTATACACTGCCTGAGGCCTGAGCACACACAGAAATATTCTTTTTACTGCTAATGCCACACTAGAGACTTACCTTAGCTAAGCTAATGTAAAAAAGATGCCTGCACTGACAGTAAGAACAGCATCCTATAAGCCTGCTGTTATACTGTGAGCTCATCCCATGTTCACCTGTGTTATGCCTAAAGATCTAAGAAAGTTCAATGGGCGAAGGAAGTCTATGGTTCATAAAACCACTGCAGTCTTGTCTGCTCACTCTTGGTAACTGAAAACACTGTTTAGAAATTCAATTTTAGAAATTCAAACCGTGCCCTTTTCAATGTCTAGCCTTCACCTCAGGTGATACTCAGGTGAAAGTCACCTGCAATAGTGGCCTGCCCTCACCATTGAATAAAGCAGTTCACATTCTGGTGAGGTGTTCCAGAAATGACTTGCTGCTTTGCAAGTAAGGAGGTTGGAAGCCAGACAGTGAATGAAACTCAAAGTGACACCTTGTAAATACATGTGAAGCCAGTTCCTGCAGCCTCTCATACCAAAAGAAGTCCTATTTGCCGAGGAGTGCTCTTGACCTACCTCCCAAACACACAGCAATAGGAATACGTTGTCATGAGGCCACAGAAATACTGGCTCAGCCCAAAACTTTTCAGAAGAAAGTCTGGAGTAGTCATGGCACAGAAAGAAATTCATAACATGAAGATAAGAAAATCAATACCAACCTTGAAGCATATTTCTACCACCCTCTGGACCTCAGACCTGTGAATAATCAGTCTGGAGTTCACACATTTATCAGGGATACAGTTGTTATGACTATTGCCAGACAGTTATTGTTACACAGCGTCCTTCTTGAACTGGAGGGTGACCAAAACTAGGCGCTTGAGACTTAGTACAATACAAAACAATACAATAATTAGTTTCTTTCAGCAAAACAGCTTCCTGAGCTCCCTTAGAGCTACTAGTCATGAAACACAAATTCTTGTTGGGTTGAGTTATTTTGGATGACCTGGACTACCTCCTATTACCAGGGGCTTTAAAAGGCCTAGTCTGATGATCACCTACCTGAAAGACATTATTCACCCTATTCTTTCCAGGTGCAGGCTTGCAAAAGAAAAAAAAAAGACACTTTCAGCAGGCATAAAGCAAGACAATACTGCTTACCAAATCTGCTGGGGTTGGTGTGCTTAACAGCACTCACTTCAGAAGGATGTGCTGGTCTATAGATGATTTGCGAGTGACATGATTTCTGATAGCAAAGATTATTAGAGTCTCTGAACACTTTGGGAACACAAGTCAGGCTGATATTCTTGAATACAGTGTTTTAAAAATGTGACTGCAGTGGCTGCTGAGCCATGCACATGAAAGAAGTAGTCTACATGAAAATATGGAATATAAACCTCAACCTTTGGTGTAATAACTCTTTATATATGCACTGCAGAGAAAAAAGCGTAATTTCAAATGAACTTTATTTTCAACAATTTTTCCCAGTCCTACCATAGAACGAAGGCTGACTTCTTGAGTACAGATTCACCATGCAATTGTTTGCAAATCTATTTCCCATGTGCTTGCTTTTCCTCTTCTGAGTTTGAGTACCAAAATCATGTAAAAATGTGTTTTGAAAACCTGTGGAAAAATAAGATGAGAGGGAGGGTATTCATAAAGACACACTTAACCTCTTCAAACTCATCTCTCTATTTCCTCCACAAATATGAAATGAGAATTAGATTCCTTAAGAGGCAATTCAAACACTTATAAAGGGAGATAGGTCATAGTACAGAATGATTTCCTGCAGTAAGCATGATAAAAAACTTCTAAATACCAGTACATGGGTCCTTGAGTAGTCCCAGATACCTAATACCTTGAGTATTGCAGTTCCACATATACACATATATATAGTAAGTACTTTCAACGGTATTTAAGGAGACAAGAGAATCCATAGATATGCATTTCTATGTTCTTCCTGAAGTCATTAACATTCAGCAAAAACTCCCATTTTTCCTAAATCATGGATTTTTTATAGAACAGCAGGGTTCTTGATAAGAACTAACATGATTTGAAGAATGTTTTACATTTTTTCACTTTTTACTTTATAGGAGTATGAAAGATTAACAAGGAACAGAAGTATTTCTGAATGGAGGGAAACCAGGATGGTGTGTACAAATTTGTATTTGTATGTCTCCAACAGATTATACTATGACCATTGCCATTTACTTATGACTGCTGGAAAAATGATTCAAAGTATAGGAAGTTCAATGGATATAAAATAAGATTCACACTAATCCATCAATCAACACAATGTTGGTTAGTTTTCTTGGGGCAAAGAGGATATCTTCCATATCAACCCTTTAAAAGCCAGAAATGATACACAGCTTCACTGCCAGCTTCACCTATCACATAATCCTCACTATATAAAAGAGAGCTATTTGATTTCCTAATGAAGGTACTAGATTTTTTCCTCAATACTTTTTGCTTATCAGCACCCAAAAGTTCCTCAGGAGACTCCCACAACCTCCACAGTACTTTTCTATTCTTTAATCAAGTCTGCTAAGATTGCCAAAGAGAAATTTAACTTCATTTTTTTTAATCGAAGCAGTTGTGAGCCTTACAAGCATTAAATAGTTAACTAGTTTTCAATTTGTAACAGAATTGAAACATCCAGTTAATATGACTGGTTTTGATTCTTGTTTGCATCTCTCTCATCAAGATGTGAAGTCACTAAGTAATGACCTCACCAAAATAAAAAGGGTGATCAAATTTGTCTTCTAATTACATTTCTGAATTTTATGCTAGCCACATTTCTACAGGCTTATTGAGCTATTTTGTCAAAATGAGAAGAGCAGCTTGATCCCTTGATCCCAAGAAGAGCACCTTCACAGAAGAGATTTATTGTTTACTTATATTTAGTTGGGAACACAGAGGCGCATATCCTGATTAGTAGTCCCTGAACTGGTAGAGTAATAAGAGAAACACTGCCTTCGGTTGCAAACTCTTCCATGTCAGACAGTGTGAATGACCTTTGAAAATGTTATCTTGCCACCTAATCTTGAGTCTATTGAAATAACTTCAATGTGTTTGCTGCAGAATGAGAATGCAGGTCTTTTATGCATCCTAGACCTTTTCAGGATTTCTAAGATTTGCAGTGATAACGTAATGGAACAAATACTCTGCTAAACTGTTCTGTAAATCCACACAGCAAAAGAGACCAGTACCTGAATTCACTTTATAAAATAGCAATTAAATGAGCTCAGGCAGTACTGGTTCAGATAGTATGACTATGTCTGTAGCTGCGGACTCAAGTAAATATGAATAGATATGTATTGTCACAATGCAGTTGAATTTGCAGCTATTTTCTGAACTATAATGTCACAGCAAGATTATTTAAATACAAAATGGTTTAGTTCCAGCGTGTATTTTCTCATCAAATCAAAATAACTGTTGGGAAATCGGTGACTATCTTGTCCACTTACAGCTCAAGTCGATTGCCAGCTATTAGCCTGATAATCACTTCTTTTTTCAGGAAATTTTATGCAAACTAGCACGCATTTCAACTGCTTCTTGTTGAAGAAGGTGTAGCACCTCCTATCATTCAAAGTTTAGGAAAACAGTTACGTGTACCTATTAATATTAGGCAAGAATGCCTGGCAGTTAAGACACACTTAAATGACTGTCTGGAGGAGATAATGGTCTGAGGCAATGTTCACTGCTGAGACAGTCATTAAGTATAAGAATCTACTTGACCTGAAGGTCATTACTGCTTACGTTAATTACTGCAATGACGAATACTGCATGTGACACTCTACCACATCGCCCTAAAGCCATTTCTGTATCAATATCTCCCTCAGATCCCAAATCTATGGTGACATCTGGCAGTCAAGAACAGCAAATATAAATACATTAGTTTTATTGAAGATAAAACACCAAATGTTTGAACTGACCAGAACCACCAACTAGTTGGCAGGCTCAGCCAGTAATTTTGTCATAACCCTAAATATCCCTGCCCACATAGTCACTTATTATTAGCTATAGACATCCCACACATATTGTTCAAGAAATATTGCATGTAACTATGCCTCTGTACTTTACCAGTCTAAATGCAGTTTTTCAACCAGATATAGATCTGCTGGGAGCTAGATCAAATAGATTAGGTGAAATGGCTCAGTACTTGAAATTGTGTAAATCAGGAATAACTTGAATTACTATTGTTTACCTTACAGTATTGCTGCTCGTACATCTGCAATAATTGCATCTCATAAGGTGTATCTGCTCTGAAAAGAGTTGAGTCCTCATAGGCAGCACAAGAAAAGTATGGCAATAAAACAAGGCCAGCACTTTTAAGTGGCTTAAAATTTTTAACCTAAGGAGACACATTCAATATTAAACTTAAAGTGAGACTTGAAATCCATGACAACTTCAGCCACAGTAGAGCTACACCATTAAAAAACATTTTACAAAACGCTACTGCTGTGGTCAGGAGATTGCTTACTGCTTGAACTCTTTCTAACCAGCTTTTATTCAATAGGTCTGCATTTTATTTTGAATTGTTTATGGTATAGCTCCTCAGACAAGCTGAAAGCCTACGACTTCCTCATGTCCTTCGTCACTTATGGGGACCAGAGGTTTGCTTATTACCACCAGCCGAAGTCAGAGAGCCTACTCCAGTGAGCAGCTGCTCCCCAGTGTAAAGAAGGGTTCACAACCTGGCACTAACTGGCAGACATCTGAACCCTTTGCAACAACCCACTTCTGTTTTACAATGCAGTGTACTGAAGTACTACTACATAAAACAAAAATAAGGTCTGCTTTTCTTCAGATTAGTTATTGCTTTTATTTTTTTTAATCTTTGCATTATGGTACAACAAGTACTAAAAGAAGAGTGTAAAGATAACCATTACCAATACATAAATTTTGTTAGTTTTCATTTATCTATTTATTTCCAAGACTGCAGGTGTCAATGCAAACAAGGTCTCTTTATTGGATATAATAGATCAAGTGGACATATTCTGCAAAAAAATATATGGAAGAATGTAAACACCTCTCCAAAGGATCATTAATAAAAGTGTGAATATTCTTTCAATATAACCAGATTTTTATAGCAGACTTCTGCACTGCTTGCTGCATGTACCCTAATGCAAAATTTGTGCTGGGAGGTCTCTCTGTTCTTGATGTGTTTTATTATAAATGATTATACACATCTCCTATGCTTTGGTAACAGTGTGAGCTGCTTTCCTGAGGTATTTACTGTAGACATACAAAAAGTGCTGTGTGACTTAAAGGCTTGCTTTTTTATGGCCATGGTGGCTTTTACAGGAACATGACAAAATGTTTTATTAGTGTACTTTTGAACATTTAGTAATTCAACAACGGCTTGCAGTGCCTTGCTGTACAGCTCAAGCAAATTACTGGGGTTTTAAAAGATGCAAAAGGGAATAGTATTTGATACAAAATCCCCAAAGGAATTCTCTCTGTGCATTTGTAGCAACAGCATCTAATATTTCCTGCTGGTAAGAAGGCCTAACTGGATTATTAATAATATCTTTTCTCCACTTTCAAGCAAACAAACCAGTCCATTTTTTCATGTTTTGCCCAAAAGCAAACAATAGCTTTAACCAGGAGCAGCTTCAGCTGTTTGAAAACTTCTAGACCTGTCATTCTTAGACAAGGTAGAACAATGAATGTAAGCAAGACTATCTTGATTATTCCACTTTAAAATATAAATGTAAATGACAATGTTCATTTACATGTTAAATGAAGGAGAAACTAGGATCCACTTAAGAAATATATGCTCCTGAATCTAGGTGATTGACTATGCCTTCAATTATTTGTTTGTTGACATAAAAAATTCAGCTGTCAGATAAATAAAGTGTAGCTTCTGTACACGGTGTGTTTTTTTTAAAGGTAGAAAAATTAGGTATTCTGGTATAAACCTCTAGCAGGTAAGCCCAAGTGTAAAAATAGACCCTGTTTCAGGCACAAAAAGAAGTGATTAGGTAGAGTAGGTGAAAATGAAATGACAGAGCAAGGTATCTAAAACTTCATGTTGGCTTCAGGGACTTGAAAGAATGTCAGGTCACATAGCATCAAAAGTCACACAAAATGCCTGGAGGATGACAACAAAAGAGTCAGAGTTGAGCAAGGAAAGATTATCCCTAACAAATTACAGGGGAGCAGTAGGAGAACCAGAGTTTGGTTAGAAAACAGAGTGAGGTGGAGCAGGAATTAGGTGTGTTTAGATTAAATTTCTTAAGTGTCTGTGCTAGATGCTTAGTTTTGCAGGTTCAGATCCTACTGGTGTTTTCAGAGGAAATGCATTAAAGAAATGAATCTCCCTTGATAGATATGGTAGCTAACTCAGGATCCACCCTTACAAGTGTGCTTTAAATCCTTTAGTTAAACTTGACCACAGGAATTACTTTCAAACATAGGGTATCTGAGTAAGGAAGACATATTTAATTTTCTAGGCACCTTTCACACACACTTCCTCCAGAATTTTTAAAATTTGAAATAAAATCCTTTTTGTCTCATCTATACATTCCTAAATCTATCAGATGAGATGAATCCAGTAATTAACACATTCCGAGTGTCTCACAGTGATTCAGTCAACAAAGACACATACTGCCAAAACCAAGGCCAACGCGTGTACCCCACTCAATGCTATCTGACATTAAAACTAATAATGAATTTTTACCAGCGTGTCTGAGACAATAATAGATCATTATGGATAACTTATTATCTCACATTGCCTTCACTCTTCCACTAACCCTCTTTTCCTGGTTGCCAAATTGTTTCCCCTTACTAGACTCCTACTTAATTCTTAATGTAACTGCTCATGCCACTATTATACATTAAGTGCCTCCTTATTTTTTATACCTTTCATGCCTAACATACCCCACCTCTCAGCTCTTAATAAGGTTCTTGGTCAGTGAGAGCAAAGCTCTTCTCTGATGAGTCAAGAAGGTATGGCAGATGGCACGCTGATGTGTTAATTAACTGGCCACTTTGCCTGTGATCTTCCCATTGCTCAACCCCTGCTGTTAAGAGCTGAGCAATAATGGAAAGGGTTAATGGAACAGAAACTTTTTCAGGTGGTCAAAGCTTCATTCCAGCTCCTAAACACTAAGTGCCATCTCAACAGTCAACAACAAAAGGGATGAAAGTGAACACCACCCCTGCATGTCACCTACATCAGAAAACTCTGCAGACTGCTGCAGAACTCAGGTTTCCTTGCAAATTTTATAGGACAGAGGTGAATTAACAATGAAGGAGAAGTATTGTCAAGTTGACACTGCCAAAAACACCAACAGGGAGAAACGGTAGTCATGCAACAGCTGAAAGGAAAGGGACAAAAGTCTTCTACCAAGTAGCCAGCCCCACCATTTCCCATCTCTTGCTAGGGTACAGGGAAGAACTGTCCCAGGTGAATTCCCTCACACACTTAGTTCTTTCGTTTCTACCACAGTTTCAACACTTACTTTTACAGAGAGCAATTATCCAGGGATAGCCTCAGCTTCCTCCCTTACAAACAAGAGCCCTTTTACCTACAGCTAGCAGCACTTTACACCAGCCAACAGGGAAACTTAGAGACCATTTCATCCCCACCTTACTGGGTCCTCACTAAAACTTTGTACTGTCACACGGGAGTCCTGCGATGAGTGTCCTCTCATCAGCTTATGCTCAACATAGGTGATGAAAAGCTGTTATTCTTTCTTCTCATATCTTTCTCAAATCCCATTTTTCCACAACAAGGGAGAAGCCTACTCACTCCTTTTCCGATACCATGATACTTGCAAAAATCCATTCTATCTTTCGGTACCCTGACAGTCCTGCTTGTCCTTCTGACCAATGTCATTTTACTATTTCTTGTACTCACATCGTGTTTATACCCATCTGCTTTTCCCTTATTTTTATGCTTAATACTGTCTGGGCCAGGGATTATCGTTTTGTTCTGCATTTGCACAGTGCCTGGAGTTCAGGTAGGGCATCTGGTTAATGAATACAGCTCCCGCATGCAATGGCAATATAAATAAAGCAATGTTAATCATAGTGATAAGCTTAATAACTTACTTCTAGAAGTTGAGCAATATCCAAAGACTGTACAGTACCTTTGAATTATTTCTGAATTTCTAGGAATATTTATAGAAATAAACATTTGAAATGCTGTGTGCAAACCAACAAATATTCAGGTTGAAACAAGCCTTTGAAGCACAGTAGAGCAAATCTATGGTGGATTCATTAATGACAATACTTGGCAGGCCATCAGTCATTGTACATCCTTCAAAACAAACCTTTTTATGCATCCTTGCCTCATACACCATCCCTTGAGCTTGAATACATTTTAATCCACATCCTTCTACTTCTTGTTTCATAACCAGTTAAATAGGAGCTAAAGCTATTTGCTTCACTCTATGATCATAGAATCACAGAATCAAAATCTTTTAGGTTGGAAAAGACCCTTAAGGTCATCAAGTCCAACTGTTTACCTAACACTACAGGTCAACCACTAAACCACGTACCTAAGCACCACATCCACACGTCTCTTAAATACCTCCAGGGATGGTGACTTTACCACGTCCCTGGGCAGCCTGTTCCAATGCCTAACCACCCTTTCCATTAATACATTGTTCCTGATATCTAATCTAAACCTCCCCCGCTGCAACATGAAGACATTTTCTTGCATCTTATCACTTGCCACCTGAGAAAAGAGACCTCCTCACTGCACCCTCCTCACTGCAACCTCCTTTCAGGTAGTTGCAGAGAGCAATGAGGTCTCCCCTCGGCCTCCTTGTCTCCCAACCAAACAGCCCCAGTTCCCTTGGCCACTCCTCATATGCCTTGTTTTCTAGTCAGCTAGAAAATTGTTCTTCTCTGAACGCGTTCCAGCAACTCAATATTCTTCTTGTAGTGAGGGGCCCAGGACTGAACACGGTACTCAAGGTGCGGTCTCACCAGCGCCGAGAAAGCCTGCCTGGGAGCAAGCAGGAAGCAGGTCAAGATTATACTGGATACTTAAAGAAACTGTCAGGCACCTCTGTGTTAATGAAAATATGTCTAACCTCCTCTCTATCCCTTTTGGCTCTTAAATTCCTTGGAAAATATGACTAAAGACTATCTCATTTGGTTTGTGGCAAATTAGTCTCTCTTTGCATTTGGATCTTTCTTTTTTAAAGATATTCATGTACAGAAGAGAAGCATATAGTGCATAAATCCAATGTTGAGGAACTGGAGAGGGTCCAGTATAGAGCTACTGAGATGGTCAAGGGCCAAGAGCACATGGCCCAGAAGAAGAGGTGGAAAGAGTTGGGCTGGTTTAATGTGACAGCAAAGAAGCTAAGGGGCAAGATACTTACCTGACTTATCACCCCTTGAAACAAACTAAGCCTTACTTGGAAATGGCAAATGATATAAAAAGTGGCAACAGCCACAAGTTGTGGTTTAGGAAGTTCAAATTAGACACTAAAAATATCACCAGTACTGCCTCAGTTTGCCTGGAGAGGTTATGGAGTCTCTGTGCTTGCAGCTTTTCAGGACTTGACTGGACGCAGGTGCAGCTGACCTGCTGTGGTACTGGCAATAGTTCCGTGTCAGGCAGCGGGGTGGATTCCAGACCTTCAGAGGTCCCTTCTAGACAATATTTCTATGGTTCTGTGATTCTATAATGCATTTTTTTTTGAATGCACCAAGACACCCGCTGAACATTAGAAAAGGCAATGTCTTTAAAAAGCATCCCTTTGTACCTTAGCTGATCATCTGTAAAATGAATACCATACCTCCGTACTTCCCAGTGGGACTATATGGATGAATCAATTAATTAATTATGTGAAGCTGCCATCTACTACATGAATGCCAGAGTTAAAATAAATAAATAAATAAAAATACGTGACAAAAACCTCTGCTGTCTAAACTGCTATAGCTCTAGTGACTGAAACAATATTACACTAATTTACTCCAGCTGAGCTACCAGCCCATGTTGTTTATTCATCCATATGAGCAATTGTTAAGTTGAATGCTGCTCAGTATGAATTATTAAAGGGAGGAATCTTTGCACTCTAAATATTGGCTCTCTAAAAAGCAACATTTACCTCAATTTAGTATCACCATTGGGGAAACTTTAGAGAGTTGTGAAGGACTCCAAAAAATATGTGTTTAAAGGACTATGCTTTCTGAAGACTAGTTATAGTAACAGACTGCTGAGGACTAAATAGATACACACACCTTGCAAGAGGAGAGACTGTTTATCATATTTTGTTAAAAGCGCAGCAAAAATTAATATATGAAAATTCTAACTTGTTATATTCCTTCAAAAACATTTTTATTTTGGAACTACTATCTCCTATGCAAATATGAAGGACAAATAAAGGACCTTTAACACTCTTAATTGGCCTCTGTGTTTGCCTGAGAAAACATTGCAAAGACTGCACAGCCAAGCAAAGCACCATAAATTTAAACAGTTTTCAAACACACCTCCCAGGAGATGGAAGAAAGGTTTGTGAAAAGGCCAAGACTGCAGTCATCACAGTAGTGGAATCAGTGCCTGAGGAGAAGGCCATCATTCATAGGGAATGGGAGGGTGCCAGATAAAGATGTTGCTGCCCAGACTTCTTCAACCCTTCCGTAAAGAAGAGGGCTAATTTCTTAAGGAGCCGCTAGAGAATTATGCTGTCTCCTTGAAAATGGAGCATTACTCAAGAGATCACCTCTAAGGAAAGAGGAAGTCCTTTCTGAGAAGCCAGGTCAACTTCACAGATAGTCTGGCAGAGAGATTGAATGTGATAAGCATTGTAAAATGGCTTAGATTAAGTTAAGTAAGTCTTTATTGCTATAGAAATCTAGCTGCGCTTTGAAGTAAGAGCAGGTGATCAATTTCATAGGGAAGAGATACTGCTAGGACTGGTCAGTAATTAATTAAATTGGGGACTAGTGCTCAGGTAAAAGACTGACCAAAATGCAATAGACTTAAGAGCATGTTCCAGTGAATTAGCCACTGGCAGTTTGAACAAACATCCATACTCTCATGTATAAAACCTATTTACTAGATGATAAGTCCATGCTGGTACAGTCCAAAAAGCAGAGGGTGACAGTGCTACTATCCATAAACATCTGCTATATGCAACCCCCTGAGGGAAGATACTAGAAATGGAGCCTCTTCTTTAATAGCAATAAACCATACTTATACCGTAAGAAATAAAGGACAATAGTATAGTTAATAAAGAGAAAAGAATTCACAAAATACAAACCTCTGTCAGCTATAACTTTTCTTCATCGGAGGCTATCTAAGGCAAGACAGCCTTACTCCTTGCAAACCACGTGACTCTGTCTTCTTAGTTCCCCAGCAATAAGGGAAAAGCAGAGGGGAGCACAGAGCATGGCTGTGCTGCAGAATGGACTAGCACACACTGACAACTCCCTTCAGAGCTGCTGTGAATATTTCTAAGGGGACAGCTACTCATGTTCACCTTGCCCTGGTAAGTCAGCCCAACTGCCGTGTAGCCGTGTAGTTCTGAGCCCAAACCACAGCTGCCCTCTTACTGTGCTTGGAACACTCCTGCATCCAGGTAGGCACACAGTTTCCAGCCCCTGCATCTGGCCACACTGAACACAAGCAAACTAAGTACACCAGTGTCTACACCCATGCAGATAAAATTACTCATTACTGCTCTCCATTTCCCTTAATATATAACCTCTTCTTCTGTTTGAGTTTTCCTAATTTTCCCTACACACATCTAATAAAATAACATTTTCTGTTCATTTCCAGTATGGTCAGCAAAAATGACTGATGTGCTTGGACTATAATAGAAACAATTTACTAGCAGATACTGTGATGGATATCCACATATCGAGAAACCAAGGCTATCTTCTGTGTGCACTGAGTGAGGCAAATATCATCTGAGAAAAACAGCATGTGATTGTGTGGCTGAAGACTATCTTAATGGATACACATCAGAGACACTTTGAAGATTGTGAGGTACTCTGGTATTTCCAGATTTTTTTAAAGCTTGATTTTTGCAGCCTTGGTAATGCTTTTTTAACAAATTTCTTAGTGGCATAATTTCAACCATCACATGAGTCCAGAGGTTTCTATTATGTAGTGAAAAAAGTAAACACAGCCTGAACTGCATAACTGATAGCAGTAGCAGGTTAGCATCATTCAAAGTTGAGTCCATATTAGCAAACCAAAGTGTTTCGGGACATGGGCACTGACTCTGAAATTTGTTCATCTGTACTCTAAAAACTGCTAGAACAGCCCCTGCTGTGACTTGATGTTGGCCAGCTAACCTTCTCCCAGATCAGCCCCTGGAAAGGTTTGCAAGTGGCAAGAGATAGCAACAATCAGTTTGTGTGCAGCCACCGTGTTCTGGAGCATGAAAGCATGAAACAGCATAGATGTGGCTAGACAGCACTAGCTGGCTTCGCAGCCAGAGGATAGGCCCTAGCTCTGTCTGGTCCAATGGTATAGGGTAGCCTGTAATACCTTCCTTCATGGGCTGGCTCTGCCTCAAGTGACGTTTTTCCACACCTTTCCCTTCTTCACTCCAGTTCTGCTAGGTTTCCGGATCTTGTTTCCTGGCTCAGTCCCAGTTTTCCTTCTTATCCATTAACTTCCAAGCTCACAGCCCAGTTTTCTCTATGGCATCAATGTCCCACCTGATAACAGCTGACACGACACAGGGCTACAGGGAGCATGAGAGCACGCCAAGTGAAGGGTCAAAAGCCCTTGGAGACCAGTCAGTAACACTGCCGACAGCTAATGACCCAGTCTACATCATACATGAGCATGCAGCATTTCACATGCACAGACCACAACCTCCTCCAACCAGATATCATCATTGTAAGTACCTCTTTTGGCAACTAAAAGAGCTGCTGTAGCTCTGGCAGCCTTCTAATCACAAACTAGAATGAAACTACTTCCTAACAAGCTATTTATTGAGTGCCAGCAGACCAAGTATTATTTGCTGCAGAAAATCAGGAACAAATACACATTTACAAGCCTGAGAGTTTTCCATTCTTGACATCACTAGGCTTTCAAATCAAAATGGGGAGAAATCACAGAATACAGTGCAAAATTTTCTTTCAGGTCTGCTATAATATAGAGAATATCCTCTTTGTATAGAAGCTGCTTTCATTAGCAGATTAACACTGTTAGAGGAGCTGAATTGTGAACAAAGATATATTTGCTCAGTTGTGGAAGACAGAACCACAGTTCCCACCCAAGACAGCAAGTTCATGTTCACATGTGTCCCTGTGAATGGCTGTCCTGGCACTAATAGGTTTTATGATAGTTTGATGCATTTGCACACAGGGTGATGAAAATGTTAAGTATTATAATCTGAAAATAATGTAAAAATATAAGAACATTTAATTGCCTCTGTTGACCCTTGGTTTTTAATCCAGAGTTGGACAGAGAGATGTGTCCCTGTCTGCCTGTTTTATAATGTGTTAAACATTTCTTGCTAGGTTTTTCAATAATTTTTATTTAATTTATGAAAGTTTAGAAAGCTTAGAAAATGGATGAAGAGTAAAATAAGAGTTATATTTCATTGTAAATATAAAAATGTTTCACTACAACTGTTTTATGCTGTTGGGATATCGTTGCCATTTCATTGGATGAAAGAACTCCTTTTAGTTCTGTTTTTTGGTTATCAGACGCTCTGGTAACAGACATAACATTTCTCTGAGTACAGGAGGCAGCAGAGAAACATCCTTATCTGCTCCTAGAGGAAACTGATATGACGAGAATCAGTTGATTTGTCACAGTAGGTACAAAAAGGAATTACTATATAAAACAGTGTATCTATAAATGTGATTTCCAGTAAAGACTAGTTGGGTTATGCAGAGTGCTGTCTTCATCTCAGAGGGATTCATAGGAATAAGTCAGATACCAGCATTGTAAGTGCCTCTTTTGGCAACTGCAATAAGTGCTGTAGCTCTGGCAGTAACTTACATGAAGTTTTAGACTTTAAAGTCACTTGTACTGGCAGATAGAACAAGGGCCAGGAATGCTGTATTTTCCTCTGTTCTCTTCAGAGAGCACGAGGGAGCTTTTAACTTCCTCTTGAATAATTACCAGAAACAGGCACAAGTCTGGTTTTGACTTTTTTCTTGTGCCTTTTTTAATTAGGTCATTTTCTTGGATGGCTTTTGAAAACTATCTATTTGAAGCGTGTCCTGATAACATAGTTGATGCCAATTATGCAGTCTCTGCCCTCTCTTGCAATTCTGTTCATTTATTAATTTGTTCTAAAGTGGCTAATACATTGTGCCTTTAATGCCTGGAAGCTGCAGCAGGGATCTGCAAACTGCAGAGAGTATTATATTCCACTGTATTCAAGCATCCCCTTCTTCATCTGAGGCACCATCTGGGCCAGCCACCATATCTGGGTTTGAGAGCTCTCTCAAGACCACGAACAGAACATTTCTAACAAGAAGGTGAGAGTTGAGTTTAAAAACAAACAAACAAACAAACAAAAACCTACAGAAGCCGCTTCATTTATTTGTCTTAAAGACCTGTAAAAAATATACAACAGACAAAGATCACAATTCTCGGCATTGACCCATCCCAACCAGCTAGAAAGTGCAATTGTCAAAGTAGCACATACATAAACCCGGGGATGCTAACATTCATAGAGAAAGGCACTGCATTTGGCACTTAAATTAGAATAGCAAAGGGGAAAGAAGACAGAAGACCAAGAAAAGGAAGGACATTCTATTGCCTCATCTCTTCAAAACTGACCAGAAATGCTGGTCAAGTTTGCTCTCACTGAAGAGGGAGAATTTTACAGGCAAAATAGACTTCCAGATTGAAAAATTTCAGATTTTTTTTTGTTCAGAAATACACATGCCATGTAGTTATTCTGGAAAACTGAGGGCATTAAAGTAGTAGCTTTAATCATGATTCGTTGTTTCTAACAGATCTTTTTCCAAACAATGTCTGAGAAACTTTTGTCTGCTGGACAAATGAGCTGAACAGATGGGTTACTGAGTTCCCTTGTATCTGAGGAAGGGTATGATAAGTTGGTCTTCACAGACTGGTAGGAGACCTTTTAGATTATGCCTGCTTGGAGCAATGCAGTGAGGCCTCTCTCTGCAGGAGTTGATAATACATCCATGCCAGGGTATGCACCCATGCTGGTGTCCTGAAATCTGTCACCTTGGACATCTGTCACATTAACACATCGATCTTCCACTCCTCTGCTAGATTCTTTGGTGTGAACTGTGGAACTACAGCACTGAGTTCTGCTGTGCAATGCTGACAAACCCTTAGATCTTCTGGGCCCAGACCGACAAAGTCTTTGTGGGTAGCGATCAGGATTCCAAACTTGATGTAATGTTATAAGAAGCCTCTAGGACCAACATTGACAACAATTGTGTTACTGAGGATATGCATCACGATGCTCCGTATCAATATGAAGTTTGTGAATGCTGATGACAAATATATTGCATTACCGTAAGTTACATTCATAAAACAACAAAGAATTGTTTTAGAAGGCCCACTCACCTCCACCCAGATGTGACAGGTGGTTCTAGCCACCCAGGCACAGCAGAAAGCATTAATCATGGACAGAAACATCCTGATCAAAGTCTATCAGGAGAGAATAATCAGAGGAGAAAACAAATGGGCTGTGACATTTGCATACTGTGTCCAAGATGTGACAGAAAAGAAAGAAAACTTAGTTCGGGATCCACTGTATAACAGATTTAAGTTTGAATAACCAGCACAGCAACTGATAAGTCTACGTTCTTTTAATGATTTTTGAGACTGGCACTACATGCATTTTCCCTTGGTATTCTGTGTAGGCTTCTCCATATTCTATAATATCTGTTTGTATTTCAGAAAATTCAAAAGAAAGCACAGCTAAACTCCATGTACGCTAAGGTAACTAATGGAACATAGTATTGGCCTAGAGGTATTTAGTGATTTTGAAAGGAAAACACCTGTTTTTTTCACTTTTCAGATATTTATGCGGTAGCTAACACATGAATGTAAGCAGACATGGTATTCTCTCTCTAATAGAGAGTATAGACTAACATCACAAAAACATGTAAATTTATGTCATCTAAATAATGAACCATGTCAAAATACTAAATCAATTTCAGTTCTTATAAATGATAACAGATGTGATTTAAAGTGTCACTCCTTAGAAGTACTAGAGGGATTGCTACAATTAATCATCTGAAATCAAATACATCACTTGCAAGCTTGTTGAAGTCAGACAACCTAACATCCTGGTTTTCTAATCATTTCCCAAACGATGATAGCCTATTTAAAATAGCTAAACTGTTTTTGTTAAAGAGTTGCCACACTTGACTCCAGAAATGATTATCTTTCAGGGGAGAGGGTAAAGAAGTTACTATGTGCTGCATTTGTTGCACATCCAAAGTTGCCAGTGCAGGCACAGTAACTTTCACTCTGCATTCAGATGCAGTGGTATAAATCTGTCACCACCATTAAAATCTATGCAGTTATCATGAACTGACATTAGTGTAAGCAGAATTTGGTCACCGTGCATATTCTTTTTCATTAAAACTCCAAAGCACTTTAAAAGCCCTCAGGAAAGAAGTACGGAAAGAAATTTAAAGTATATTAACAGTTACTGGTACGTATACTTCCACATGTAGTAAGTCTGAGCACCAGACGGGACATAGCACAACTCAGTTCCAGTGCTGGGGAATACCAACATGTTCTGTACTCCCACATCTGCTCCATGTACACTTTGTGCCTGCTCCAGCTTTGACTCCCTCAGTGGCTGTGTGCATCTAGGCTGGAGCTGAAAATCTGGTAGTCCAGTACCAATTTAAAGCATGTGATGACTGAATTGTGATCTCAAAGGTGTGCACACTGTCAGCTACTGATATAGCCTCTGTTTTCACGCTTATTCAAATAGGCATGAATATTCAGGAGCATCAAATTTACAGAGCTTAGAGAAACACTCTCTAAGCAGGTTTACTCCCCCTAATGCTCTTCCCATCCTAGAGCAGTGGAGCTGGGATGCAGCTCACGAAAGCATGCCCAGCTGATGGCTGGATGTCTGCTCTGCCGAGGCAGCTCCCAGCTCCCTCTCAAGTACACACAAAGCTCCGAGCAGGGATCGTGTGAACAAGTGCCGGGATAACTGCACATGCAAATGCACATTCCCAGATCTTTCCTATTTGTGTCACTTCACATCTACCATGCTCAATCATTTTCTGCAATTGCTCAGGGATGAGCATTAGCCATATTTTCTGGCCAGATAAACTGAATGGAGTCCTAATCATCATTTTCTATCTTGCTTTTCCATTTACTTCTGTTTCTTACCTTTTGCTATTTCTTTCCTTTCATGGGAGTCCACCATCCCTCTCCTCATGAAGGCCATCCCACCCTCCCTATCAACAATTTTGTGTCTTATTTGTGATTCCTTTTTTCCAGCCCCGTGCCAGTGCTGCCAGCAAGGGCTGCTCAGTATCTCATCCGCAGATTCCTTGTCAATTCGAATGGACTCCAGCAGTCGCTCCAGCTCTCTGTATCAAGTTGCTAAGCAACACACTTATCAGAACAGCTTTTTCTTATTCTTATTATTTGGAGAGGTAAACTTTTTGTTATACTGCAACCATTTTAAACATACTTTCATGACATAATTCCCTTCAGTTCAAGATACAGGAAAATGTTGCTCAGGGGAGTGAAGGAGCAAAGCAAATAAATCCTGCTGTGGTGCAGAGATAATGTGACATTTGCCTGCATGGGTACTGCTATACAAAAAAAATTGACAGGTATAACAACACAGCCTTATGTTTTGTGACTCAGAAAGCTTTGCATACAGGACCTCATCCTGATACTAAGTCTTCACATTCTTTGCCAAGTGACTGGAGGGGGAAGAATTAAAATTAGTCTTAGTTAGAAGCTAAGGAAACAGTGGGAATATTAATGTTCTAATTAAAAGAGAGGAATCTTCACACCCAGTGTAGCCTCTCTGTAGACCAAGTCCTTGAAAGCACAGTAAAAGGAGGTTACAACAGACAGGTAGTAAAGAGATTTGTTGGTTTGTTTGTTTGATTTTCATATTTTTCTAATGTTGTTACAGCAAAGCAGTAGCTCCATCTAAAGAAGCCAATTCTACTATAACCAGTTATTTACACTTGGGAAGGCTAGCAAGACAAAGGTCTGTGAGTTAGGAGCCTGATTTGTAATCCTAGCCCTTCAGAGACTTTTTGTGTACACTTAGATAAGTCATTTATCCTCTGTGCTTGATTCTCCAGATATAAATTTGAGGCATTTCCTTTCTACCTCATAGAATTCACCGCAGCGGAGTCAATTAACATTTCTACAACATCTGGAGATCTTCTGGTGGCAGGTGTTACATAAAAATGAAGTAGTATTTTAAAGGGCTTGGAATTTCCCATAAATATATATACATATATCTACTCTGGCTAGTACAAGGCACCTTTGCTCTCCACTTAGGAGATTAATTTTGTAACCCTTTCTGCCACACACACCCAAGTGCACAACCAAAATATTCAAAAGACATACATGAATTCCGTGCTTATGAAAGATATGAGTTCAAAAGGTACAAAGATGGAAGCAACCTAACCACAGGGGAGATCCAAAGTTAGTGTTAAAAAGGCACATAGTCAGTTACTATGCCTAATAGACAATGCTGCTCCTAGTCTTGACACAGTAGTTTTTCTCCCCGTGCTTGTATGGTTATCTCTATTAATCCAGACATTTAGACACTCGCCTCATTTGAAGGTAAATAGTCTTATGTATCTCTAAGGGACTATTTCTCTGCTTAGATTTAGGCATGTAATAGGGAGGCAGAATGAAGAATACAGTCCGTCAAATAGGATTTATTTCATCTATGAGTAAACTACATTTCTACAAAGACTGAAAGAAGTCCCCTGCTCTGAAAAGTTAGAGGACCAGAAGAAAAGAGCAATAACAAGTGATGCAGAAAATGTGTTTATATTCTGGGCTTCTCTTCTCCAAAAATTAGTTTGCTGAGGCTTAACAAAATTAAATTTAACAATCAGCAGGAAAGTAAGCCAAAAAAAGATGTTCAATATTTAGCGAAGTAATGTATTCACTTCCGCAGGGCCTTATGACTTTCACCATATGCACTAGGGAAAAGTAGATAGGATAAACTATTTTGAGCCCTTTGGGCTCAAGAACATTCTCATAAATCTACCAAATTTCAACCAAAGAAGTCCCAAAGGACTGGAGAAAGGAAAAACAGTACTATCTTTAAAAATGGTGAGATGGAGGGCAGAAACAGGGATCCATAGAATTGACTTCAATTCCCAGAAAGATTCTGGAACAAACTCCTGAACAATCAATTCAAAAGAAGTAGAAGACAGCAAGATGATAAAAGACAGCCCACATGAGTGTGTTAAGAACTGATGATGTCAAACCAATCTAATGTCCTTGTCTGCCAATATAATTGGCATAATGGATTAAAGGGAAGCAGTAGATATAATGTATCTTGCTTTAGCAAGGACTCAGAAACTGTCTTGAGACACATTCTTCTAATAAGGATGAAGAAATATTACCTAGATCAATTGTTCCAACGCCGTAAATATAAATACCAGCAATGTTACATGAACCACTTCAAAGTGATATGCTGTAGCAGCTGCTTCTGTGCCAGAAGAGGTAGGCATGAGATGTGCACTTTGGGCTTAGCTGCAAGAGCAGGATGAGACAGATGTGGCTGCAGAAGTGAGGTCAGTTTACTGGGTGAAAAAGAGGGATGTGGGAGGTGAAGTGTGATAAGAGGAAATGAGAGAAGTGAAAATCATGGGTATGGACAGGGCAGGTAGGGAGCATCAGGTTAGAGTGACAGAGATGGTCAGCAGATGATAGGTTAGAAACTTGAACTGTCAAGTTAGAGAGTACATGAATGTATTTTCGTTTGGACAGTAGACTCACCATAGTGGACTGTGCATCCATTGTAACATTGATCTGTGCCTACATTTTCAATAGGCTGAGAATTTGGCAACTGATCTGTGTCAGAGCTAGTGCACTACTACTCTGTTGGAGCTGCCCACGGTCCAGAAAACCTTGACAAGTGTATAAAAATCCTCAGATTTCAAAGGCAAAAAAATAGCCTGGCTATTATGGCAAACTCTTTAATGGACAGAGAAGTGAAATGCCACCTGGGAAAGCTGTGGAAATGCCTTCTTTAAAGGCTTCTGATGACTCTGATGTTCATCTGTGAGAAACTACCTTTATGCTGCTTTAGAAGAGAGGATTATGTTGGATAATTTCCTGAGGTCTTCTCCAGCCCAGCATTTCCCTGGGGACTTTTTTTTTTTTTTTCAATCTAACCTCTGAAAGCAGCATTACACTCTCTGGATAAGGTCCAGTGAAACAAAGGAGAATCCTACCACCAAAGCCAGACTTCCAGGCAAGCTGAAAAAGCTGACCTCTGTTTCTCAGAGCCTCACCTGACAAGCGTGCTAGCGGAAAGTCTGCCTGTTATCTGCCCTCCTTTGTTATTCTCAAAAATTGTGTTAAAAGCAAAAGGAAACACCCACTATATGAAGAACTAAGAATTTACTGCTAAGCCAGTGAGTGCTTTAACAGTTTACTAAAAATGTAACAGTTACTGTTAGTCCAGTTGCAGGAATACCAACATTCATTGTCCAAATTGACTTTTAAAAAGCCTGTTTAATACCCTTAAAATTGTTGTACAAGAAAGCCTACAAATACCGACCCCTTTTTCTGAGAGTCATGCTCATCCTTCCAATGCACCTTGGAGAACTCAGGCTGACAGCTTCCTCCCTCCTTAAGCAGAAGGGGGAGGAGGTGTTATGACAGATAAGCAGGAGGAGCATGACGATCATGGTGGGGATTTCTTCTCAGTCCTGGGATTGATCATTTTCCTTCTCCAGGCTGCTGGCTGCCAGCTGCAGCCTGGCAGTGCCCCCAGCCCCACGCACACAAAGGGCTGTTGTTCATCTGGCAGTGACTGGAGGTGGTGATGGTGTCACCCCCTCCCCAGCAGGGCCATTCAAAGCTGAAGCTACAGCAGGGCAGGCAGCAGTCTCTGGGCCTTCTTTTCTTCTCCTTTCTTCAGGCTCAACCTCAGTGCAACACCTCTCCCTCCTCCCTCCAACACCTCTCTTCCACCCTTCCTAGTTCTTACTCCTCTGTTTCCAGTGTGCGTTATGCTCAGGCCCTCCTAATCCCTTGTGTGAGGCAATGGGCAGTGAAGGAGGTTGGAATCAGGCTGGAACAGTTTCATTCTGCCCCTGCTTGCTTCTTACTTATTTTCCTCCACTTCTCCTTGCTTCTTACTGCCCCTCTGCTCATCCAGGGCCTCAGTCCTTTTGGCGGTGTTCCTGTCCTGGTGTGGGTTGCCCATAGGCCACAGTCCCTCAGAGTGTGCCAGAGCAAGAGTGCCTCCTTCCAAGAAGGCATCTCTAGCTGTGTCCCTACTACATGTTTCCTCCTGGGTCTCCTCATTTGTGTCCTCACATAACTGCTCAGGTAAGTCCACAAGTCTCCTGTCCCCAGCATCTTCCCCCTTTCTTTAACACATCTGAGGAGCGTGTACACCCCTGACTGGTTTTGGGGCACAGTGTGTGGTTTCCAGCCACTGCCAAGCCCGCTGGAACTGGCCATGACCACCCCAGCCTCCTCACACACAGGGCACCCTGCAGCCCCCAGCTGCCCAAACCCCACCAGGTATTCACAATGCAACCTTTAATAGGAAAATTAATATTCAATTAATATTCAAGGCAAGCCTACATGTCCTAAGGGAAATAAATGGGCTTCAAGAGACATCATGGGCTGGAAACTGTCTTTGAGATAGGAAAAGGGTCCTCTGGGTCACTGAGCCTGCTCTGAACATAGAAATCAGGCAGCTCCCAGAAGAAAATACATAGGATTTCAGCTCTAAAGATGAAGGAGCCAGGGGTGGTTGACAGAACAAAGTTCCTTTAGCAACCTATTTTTCTCCTGTTCTTTAAAGCTTTGGGAGACATCCCACTGTTACAGTCCTTCTTCTTCTTCAGGTATCGTAAATACTTGGCATGACATGTTTAATTAGTCAGTCTTTATAGACTGAGCAGTACCTCCACTTGAAACTGGCAACAGTATAGCTTAGTATTGAAAAATGTATCTGCTGCTAATCCCCATGTATATTCCTTAAAAGAACATTAATTCTTTAGAATAGTAAAAGTCTATATAATTAGGACTAATGGAATCCAATTAGGGGAAAAAATCAAGGAATCAGCAAATATCCCTGACAGTTAAATCTATTTGGCTGGGGAATGGCATCTCAAGGAAAACAGTGCATACTCCATCTTTTGTTCAGTCTGCCTTTAAATGCCCGGAACTTCAATAAATGTTCAATAAAGCAACCCTGCGCTGACAGACAGTGATTTACAGCCTTACTTCATCTAGCTTCTGATTTTATATCATATTTCTTGAATTCAAAAAAGAGAGGTTTTCACATAAACTGTACAAGCCATTATTTATATTCTCAATATAGATTAGACTACAGTCAGAAAGAAATAGCTATAGATATCAACAGCAACTTAGGGCCCTTTTACATTGATTTATTGATGGCTACTCCAGATTTCAGCTGCACTAAAAGATGCAAACTTCCACCTGAGGCAGCAGTCATTGCTTTCAAATCACCAAGTATGTTCTATCAATATTTACAAATATTGCCTCCAGAAAAATAAAAAGAATACAATGCATCTAAAGGGACCAAATCCAAAGCTGCATTAGAATATACCACCCAAAAAGGTGGTACCATTGGGTGGTATATACATTGAAATAAGCATTTGTGATTGCTATAAATTAAAGCTGTGTCAGCCAATCAGTTTCTTCTACGACTTCCTGTGACTTGCTGCCAAATTTTTAGAAATGAGTGACTTTAGCCACTCACAAGAGACAATCTGTGCTCAGTATCTCACCAATTTATTTCCTACCCATAGCAGATGAAGCAAGGATGAGCAAGATGAAGCTCCTGCTGAGCGAACGACCATTGACTGTGCTGTGTCTACAGCTGTGCCTACAGTTTCACTGACCTGGACTCCTACCATGGATTGGTCCAATGCAGACACTGTCCAGAAAAGGAATCGAGGTTATAGTCAGCATTTGTTTTCACCAAAATACATTAGGATATTATTAGGATATTTTAAAAGGGAATAGGAAGAAACATGCCTCTTATGAAGTGTTCCAGATGTTGAAGAGTAGAAGATTTTTTTTTAATCGTTTTAATAGATAACATGGTCTTCAATTGTCAAGTCCTGCTGTGCCTACATCAGAAGGCTAGAATGCAGCAGCATAGCACTTTGTCTACCATCTCTCCAGGTCAGCAGTGGGTTCCATCTCCTTTAGCCTGCTTTGCTTCCCTGAAGATCTATAACTTCCCAGGGACAAGCAGGGACAAGTATTCCACCATAAACAACAAAAACAAACAAACAAACAAACAAAAAAAACTTTGTCATGAACCAATTAGTTTGGTAAAATTAAATACTGAACTTCACCTTTTATAGCCATTTCATATTTCCCAAAGCCTCATTCAAACAGAGGAAAGCCATAATGGTTGAAAGCTGATGGAGGATAACAAAGTTATTTGAAGTTATTGAAGACTGATCAGCAGTAAAATCTTCTCTTATTCTGAAAATGAGGATTTATTTCCAAAAAGACTGTTTTGTTATGGAATCCACCTGATTTTATTAAGAGATCATTGTGCAGAATCTGTGGCATTTACAACATAGTTCTGTAAGAAGGACCTTGAAACCTGGACACATATATATCAACAAGCTTAAATTAGTCATCTGTTACAATTAGAGCTGCCTGAGAAGACATATTCATAAGCTGAGACTTATTAAGCTTAGTATTTTCACACCTTGTTCCTTTAACCAGTTTCTTGAACCAGCTTGAAATACCTTGGAAATTAAGTCATACACATCAAATTGTAAAAGAAACAATAGTACGTTTACTTTCAAAAAATGGAGAGGTTCTCAGGGACTTATCATGCACTTCAGAAAAAGAGAAGAAAACAATGTTTCTATAGAACCACAATAAATTATCATCTTTATTGTTCCACCAGTTTGTTTCCCCTTTACCTGGTCTTGATCCATCCTGCCTCTCTATTAATTAATCACCATTACATAAATCTTAAATCACACTGCAGGGTACTTAGGATTCAGCCCATTGGTTAGCAATTAACCTACCTTGCCTTTAGTCATAAACCTTTACTTCAGAGCCCTGCTTTTGATATATGAATCAACAAGTCTGGGAGACTGCAACTCAGTTCAGATTAATAGCTGACCAAATATAAAACAGATTTTTCCATTTAAAGATAACCCTTTCTCTTTGAAACTTACTGCTTTCTCAAAGGTATATTAACCTGACACAAAACCGTGACTTAATGCACCATT
The DNA here is from genome assembly GCA_013399115.1 of Anseranas semipalmata. Classification (NCBI taxonomy): domain Eukaryota; kingdom Metazoa; phylum Chordata; class Aves; order Anseriformes; family Anseranatidae; genus Anseranas; species Anseranas semipalmata. Next base: position 537,951 of record VXAA01007075.1, read on the forward strand.
AAATTTAAGATTTCACACACAAATGCCTGTGGTAAGATTCCTATTGATTTGCCACCTCTTGCAAGTCTCTATGCTTGGCATATTCCTGCCAGAAAAGCTCTGCAGGTTTCTGCTGATCTGTTAAGGTACCTCAAGGCAACCATCCACATCTCCTATTTGCTTCTGTGAGTACAACCTGTCAGCTTAAGAAAGAAAGGAGCACTGGGCATGTGCATCCTTGCAGGTAAACAGGGGGCTCAGTTTGTCACCCAGAGGGTGCCTCACCTATCTCTGGACACCTCTGGAACCACCTTTGGGCCTGCAGGGTGGAGGTATTAGTGAGACCTATGCCAAGTAAGATTCAGGTTGGAGCCCGAGGGTGGATTCTTGACCATTTCTATTTTACCTTGCCACATATCTAGCAACTACATGTGCACAACTCCCTCCACCCAGGACAGAGCGGGCTAGAGCTGCATCACATGCTCTTGCCAGGCTGTTGCTCCTGCCTTCCCCTCCAGAAATCTCTATACTCTGGTAGCATCAAAGGAATTTCCTCTTTGCTTCCTTCCTTTTTGACACGAGGCCTCCCCCAAGACAAGCTGAGCCATTTCACCATTCGTTTATACTCACTTTGTGGACTGAGCAGTGTGCAAGCAGCACCTTGCAGATTTTAGTAGGCAGAGGTGGGATCAGACAGAGCTGCATAAGGAACTATGCAGCAACTGATGTAAGGAATAATCATACCCACTTATTCAGTAAGGGGCAGAACTGAAATAGAAACAATTATTTTCTCTAGGCCACCTCTTTTTGTTCCCTCCCTTTCCTACAGAATAGGATTCTAGGAAGTACTGATTAAACAGAAGAGGGGAAAAAAGCAAAAACACAAGGGAAAGTGGGGGAGGGAGGGAGGGAGGGAGTAGTAAAAAGAAATGGAGCTTCAGCTCAAGGTATCACAGTAACAAGCCCTAAATAAGGCAAAATCAAAGCATAATCATCAATATTTTAACCGTATTTCTGACACCAGAAATTCTGGGTACCTAACTAGATCTAGATGAAACATTCATCTCTTTCTTGATTAGCCAAACTTCAGAAAGAGATATGTGGCCCATTTAAATTGCTAATATCTGAATTACATTTAATTCCCTGTTGACTACAAGCAATTGATTTGGTTTCATCATAATGAAATTACTAAGGTTACTTCAAAAAAAAAAAAAAAAAGAGAGAGAGAGAGCGAGAGTTTGGGAACCTTTCTTCACTCCTGGCTCCTGCACAGACATTAGGCATAACAATAAGGGCATAACAACCTATAAGCAGTTATACTGTTTTCAAATTTCTCCTGAAGGGAAAGATTTTAAGAACAAAATAAATAAATGATTGCACAACTAGGGACATTTCCACAAGATTAGAATGACCTTAATACAAGATCATGTCTAAGTGTATTTATTTGACTATGCCTCTTTAAAAGAAAAATGTCTAATGTGATAAAATAGAAGCTCATTAGATCATTGCTTAGATCAGCTTTTTTTGGACTCTTTATTGATATTTTCCACCTCCCACAGCCTCATTATCAAACTGGCAAGCTTCTTGCTTATTTTCTTCACTTCTTGAGGAATATATAGATTTTAGATCATTTTTATCCTGTACTTAACTTTCTTCCATGCTGGAATTAATCATTCTTTTTCCACACCACTTGAAGGACCAGCAAAATATACCACCTCACATTTACCCATTTAAAGTAATTACCTTTAGTATGATTAATAAATGAGTGCATTACCGGCATGTGGAGGTGGTTTTGTTTATTTAATATTTTTTGCCTGACCAGCAGTAGCATAATAGCAGGAATATTAAAAAGCAACAGGGAACTAACATCACCCTACTTTTACAGGACAAGCAAGTAATCATATGGAGAAAGAGGAAACTTTCCCTGGAGAAAAAGCATGTTGTTGGCAACTCATTGAGCTGTGTGACTCAGGGTATCAAAAGCCATTTTCCTGTTCCACTAGAGATTTCCTCTGTTATCTTGTACAAGGTTGCTTAAGCTGTGTGCCTGAGCAAAAAATACAAATATGTTCCTTCCTTTGACTGTTGTCATGACTATTTATCATATGCTCTTCAAGGAAAAAATATTTCTTCTCTTTGTCCATGTCTGGGAAGGGAGGGACTGAGCTGCCAGGTAAGCAGACATAGCCTATACTTCTCCCTTTGCTCTTCACAAGGGGAATTCGAGATCCAAAATTCACTGCTTCACTTCAACCAAGTTGCACCCAGTGAACAGTAGCCCGTCCGCCAGGGTTTTGGACCAGCATGTTACATGCCCACATAGTACTCACTACACAGTGTTGTGGTAGATTTTAGAGCAGAGGTCATACAGGCTTCTGCCATTTGGAACACACCAACAAACCAAACATCCTTATAAGAAGTTATTTTTCTTGATAATGCCACAATTAAGCCTAGTAGCATATTTTTTTCCAAAATACCACAAGGGAAAATAACAATGTTTAATCATTAGGAAACTGTGCATTTTACTATGTATTTTTCCTCTAATTACACAGAATCGTAGAATCACAGAATCACAGAATGGCTTGGGTTGGAAGTGACCTTAAAGATCATCTGGTCCCAACCCCCCTGCTATAAGCAGGGAAATACATATAGATACAGATTTAGTTATAGATACAGCTATGCTTCTCAAATGCAGACTTATTGCACTTAAATGCAGACTTACTTCAGCTTGTAATGAAGCCTTGCTAGCTGTAATAGTTGAGCTTAAATTCAGAGCTTCCCAATTTAAATCATATTTAAGCTAAAGCATACACACAGACACTTTAACTATTAGGCAAATATACCTTTATTGGTTGCCTTAGCCTTCTTATGGCACCCACTAAATAAGACGTTTTTGCAGAACGTATGGAATTTCACATGACAACCAGATATTCTAAACCTGGAACTGAGGAAAAATAGTTCTAGCTGAAAATCCTTTCTTTTTTTGCTAGGGGTCAACCTCTACTGATTGTAACAATGTCAGAACATGATCCAGAAAGGAAGAGTGGAATGGTGGCTCCATTCTAAGCCACCTACCTTTAGATGTCTACATGGGAGGGTCTACAGGTGTACTAGGTGTCTAAGTTCCTATTATAATCAACCGAGATCACGCCAGTACAGTCAGGGGTGACTAGGGTTTAGCTCAAATCACTTAAAATAAGCATCTCAATTTAGTTATCTAAACTGCATTTTAAACTTTATTAGCTGTATTGATTAGGTTTCCAATAATCTGCACTGAATCCTGACTTATTTATCTCCAGTTGACTATTCCCATACCATCTGTGTTCTATTAGTGAAAACTGACATCTTGCAATCATCTGGAAATCACTAAACAGTTAGTGTTGCCTTGTAATAAGCAGCACTGCAAGGTGCTGCTTCATGTATGGGCTGCACCTGTCATGGTTATTTGTGTTTTGAACAACTTCTATTTGTTGTTACACCTCCAGGGCTAATGAAGCCTTGAAATGGTAGATTCATGGTTCATGGGGCAAGGTCTACACACAGAAAACACTGCCCAGAATGCTATAAAATGATCATCCAAGAGAAAATAAGAATTCAGTGTTATAGTCAGATGCAATAGCAAATCACAGGTCTTGATCAAAAAGCGTCAGAAGTCTCATCTCAGCCTCTCCTCCCTCACTGATGCTTTCTCCAACTCCTTAGCATCAGCACAATATAGTCCCTAACAGGTTAGCTGATTGTGCCTTGGTCACACCTGGATGGTGGCATAAGTATTCAGTCCTGTAAGTTGACATGGTGATAGATGTGTGTCAGTACAATGGTAAAAACACTGCAATCCTTTCCACACCATCGAACTCTCTTGTGGCCCAATACAGAGATGGAAAGTTCAGCACACAGGTTGACATGAACTGAAGTGGGCAAAATATGTGAGACTGCTGGTGACATTGTATTGGGCTTATCTGGCAAGAATTTGGTAGCAGGGGGGCTGCAGGGGTGGCCTCTGTGAGCAGAGCCCAGCAGCTGCCCCATGTCAGAGCAGAGCCAGCTCCAGCTGGCTCCAAAAGGGACCCGCCGCTGGCCAGAGCCGAGCCAGGGAGCGACGCTGGTTGTGCCTCTGGGAGAGCAG
>VXAA01007075.1:544050-561477 GCA_013399115.1 Anseranas semipalmata
TATATATATATATATATATATAAACAACATCTCCTGTAGACATTTACAATAACCCACTTTCGTCTGTGAAGGATGGTGCAAAGACCCCCATTCCAAAGAAGACCAAGGCTGTAAGTCTATATGGTACCATTCAAATACAATATGGACATCCAGCCAAGATCTGAAGGCAGAATATGCCATCTGATACTTTACCAAAGTCAAAAGGCCATTTCAGCTTGTATGTGCTTTGTGCAAAACAAACAAACAAACAAACAAACAAAAACAACAAAAAAACTGCCTTCTAGATCTCTGGCTCATGCAGAGCCCATTTGGATATGCTTTTACTGTACTTCAGAAACTTAGTATGCACACATATCCTTGGATGAACGGGGTGGGAATACCTTATCTTAAGAATATTTGTCTCATTACTATAGCATTTGCAGACTTCAATTTTTAATTAAGCAACCACTCTTTTTTTGCTTTCCTATAACTGAAGAACTAAGAGACTGAGTGGTTATGTAACTTGTCTAAAGTCCAGAAAGTTTGAAGTTAGTATGTAACATCAGCTACTGGCCCATCACATGACACTTCTCCTCCACAGGTACCTTTACAGGAAAAATTCAAATTTACATGACAATGTGAAGAATTCCAGATAGTTTGGTAAAGGCTGTCAAGCATGAGTTCTTTTGCCTGTGAATTTTTTCCGATCATTACAGTTAGAAGAACCATTTCATTCATGTAACAAGGTCCTCAGACCATCAAGTACATAGAAATTTGCTTAGTATTTTATATGAGGGTAACAGCATTGAAGCCAATAAAGTTATCAGAAATATGCCATTAGGCACATCTGCAGGATTTCTCACAAACTCTGCAAGCAATAAATCTTACTATTCACCAAAATATTCCATTGGTAATTACAACAATTAGTGCAAATACCTTCATGTCATAGCCCTGGCTCAGTCCCTTGCCACAGACACCATGCCACATGACATCATCTGATGTGTCACAAATGACGTGACATCACGTGTCTCAAATGACATGATCATGGTCTCCCTGCATCTCATTTACATCAGGATACATCTAGCTCACATGATCCATGAGCACCCACACGAGGAAAACAAAAAAAAATATTCAGGATTGTAACAACTAATTCCCAGTCAATGTGGTGAGCATGTGGTCATTGGGCATTTACTCTGCATCAGCTACTGTCATAGCATGAAGTCAGCATGCAATATTCAGTTAAAATTAACTCCTATCCCTCCCCTCAAAGGCAGGGCTTGGAACTCAAGGCCTGCAGCTTCCACAATTAGCAGGCAAAAGAATAATTTGATTTAACTTCTTGCAGTTACCGTATTTCTGTCACATCACTATCCCATCAGCTAAAGTTGCATAAAAACAAGTGAAGGAGCTGCACAAATAAAGCATCCGCCTGAATAATACACCAACCTTTTGGTATGGTCTACTATTGCCCAGAGCAAAATAAAAATTTTATTTGATCAATGTTACCTTAGCTACTTCTATTACCTTAGCTTCCTAAATAAAGTAGTAAAGAACATCCCTCTGTTGACACTTTTTTATTTCTAGGTAGAGTGTATTTCCATGCATGACAAAAAACACATGGCAGGAATTTTGCTAGGACCTTGCACTGAAATGCTGTTCCTTTGTCACTTTGGTCCAATAGTCATACAGCCAAAATCTTCAGGATGAGATGTTTTCTTGAGCAAAACCGGACATTGTAGCACAAGGGAACAGTGAAGTCTGCCATCCAGCAGTGAGGGAGAAAGGCTCCAAACCAACAGGACTTTTCTTTTCAACCCAGAGGGGCAGCTACATTCAGTACTAGGTAATCAGCTGCTTTCAGCTGTTCATAATCCTTCGAGATCTTCAGCTGGTAGGTGAATGGAGCTCCGTTGGATTCAGAGACAAGCTAATTTATCCAGCTAAGGAGTTGGTTTAAATTCAGCCAAAGGAAAACTGTTTGTTTGTTTGTTTGTTTTTTAAATCAAGTTCTCTGATGATATAACCGGATAGCATACAACTGGAAGAGACAAGTCCTTCACTCTAAACCCAAAATGTTCTTCTGTGCAGTGGAGTGAGAATACCGTCTTGGTTCCAGGACAAATATAGGCTTGGATGCCAGCAGCTCCTATAGGAGGGTTTGTATCTTCTCACATTATAATTCTAACTTGTTCCTTATAATTCTCTTTTGTTGCAGGTCACATATAAATGCCAGCCTCGTGGGTGTGTAAGTGGAGATACTTTAGTTATAATTAGCATAAATAATTACAGGTACTTTAAAAGGTGAAAAATGTAAATGTCTCATAAGAAAGCATTTTCTGTGCCATGTGTTCCTATACACCAAATTGATTTTCAGTTCACACAACCTCTTTCATTTCTCCAATTACCAACCTGAGCTTAATTTGGAGCAAATATACCCAGCAGGTAAGATGAGAAAAGGGCATTTGCTTCTAACACATTGTGAATCTCCCTTTTATTTATTTATTTATTTTTAATACTGAACCTTAATCTGCACAGATGATCAGGCAATTAAAGCATAATGGAATGTAGAGTAAATTATAATGACTGGTATAGTTTAGAAAAAAGATGTTTCGGAGTAATGTATTAATGCTCAAGAACAGCAGACAGTTATTATGCCTCACCAGGCCACTGACAGATGGCTACAAATTATAAACCATTAAGGAATTTTCAAACTGAATTGGGCTACTAATCTTCATAAAAGAACCACCAAGAAAATTCTTTATACTAATTGAAACAAAGGCAGACTTGTGCCTCAAACTGCAAGATGTAATTGTCTAGTCATGGGGAAAAATGTATTATTCATCTTCTCCCAAGGCACTGAATCCCTTCCTAAATACGATCCTCTGTATACTGAAGAATACACCAGTTGCTTTAGGTTAATCCCTGTTATGGCAGCCATTATATCTCAAATTAGTTTTAAACAGCCATCCTTTTTCTGAACTGTACAGCAATCCAGGGCAAACAGCCTGTGACAAACCAACAGTGCAAGAGACAAAACAGGGGCAGCCAACGCATATATATTGGCATGGTTGTTGCTGTCTCAAGTCCTTGTGCAGACTGAGAGGTGAACACATCAGACTCTGAATCTATCCTCCGAGAGAAGGCTTTTAGAATAAGCACAGATTTCAGTTTAGCAAAACTAATGGTGGAGTAAAGGCTTGGGAAGTGGATAAGGGAGTTAATGCAGCTGTCCATTTAAAAGCTATGGCTAAATGAAGATCTCCACAAAATGGTTTCAGATATGCATAATTGAGTCTAATAAATGTTTTATTGTTTTATTAGTAATTCTTACAGTGGGACTTCACTGTAATGTAATATTACTGAGAATATTATATAATCTCTCCTAGTAAGATTTAGCTGACAGTCCTATTTCATTTCTTCATCTGACACCTTGTTTGGATATCCATCTTAAGTAGGACTTTAAGATATACTTTGGCAGAAAGCTTCTCTGCACAGAATGTCCCATTTAAAAATTAATACCTTGCTGCCTCTGTTAATCAAAGCTGGAAGACTTTACATTAGTGTTTTAAGACTAGAGTGCATGGTTCATTAAAACCCAGCTTCACTGGACTTAAATCAGAGGTAAACACAAATGGGTGCTAGGGAGACTGAGCTGCTATTTCCTACTCCCACACCACATCCTTTACACATGACCTTTGCAATTTGGCCCACTACAACAAAGTTATCTCTGCTGTTTATAAATTTTATATGATGCCAGGCTGAAGGAGAATAGAAAAAAAGAAAAATAAACTCAATGATCATTCCTTTTAAATTAATGCCATCCTACTATGACTACCTTATGGCATTCTGCTGGCCTTTGAGCAGGTAAAATATATAACACTGGTAAGCTCAATGATCCAAACTCAAAAATTATATAAAACAAGGTTGTAAGACACATAGCCTAGGAGATGTAGATTATATACTACAGAAAGTTATGAAGATGTAAATTCCCCTACTCAAACTTCAATGGTTTACTTCTGAATTTGGCTATGTAGTCCAGAAAAAAACACACACATAATGTACAGATCTATCACATGACTTATACTGCTGTAGATTATCATGGCACTTCTTCCCCAGATTTCTAACTCCAGTGTAGGTACACCAAGGCTGAAATCCTTACTCTTCACAAATAAACCAAAAAGAGCTGGGTGCAAATATGTAGGAGTTTCCCCTGAAAACAAAACCAGTGCAAACCATGTCTCTTTAGGATTTTAACTTACCTTTTCAAGTAGTGTTATTTACTACACAGTCCTTGTCCATTCTGCAAGTATTCCACGAGGCTAAGGCAGAATTCAATTGTCTAAACAAGCATGTCAGATTGTCACCTGTATACTGTTCAGCATCTCAGAGCTGCCTCCACATTCAATCTGTCATCACCCTGTTTCTGCCTTAGCTATGCACTAAACTTTCACATTTACTTACGAGATTTACAAAACTCCTTCAAAACAGGAGGACACTCCCTCAAGTGAGAGGAACCTCATTCTCTACTGTCCTCCAACTAGAATGAGATTAGACAGGGCTCATGCAACATCTGGTACACCAGATGGGTTTGTCACTGACCAGGCAGAATAAAGTCATTGCAAACACTGCAGGAATCAAGCAGTGAATTTACTGCTCAGAGGCTAGAGATGGCTTCCTAGGTTACCTTGACATATCCTGGCAGCAAGATATCACAAGGTCCAGGAGCACTAGTGATGGAAAAATTCCATAAAACCACCTTCTTTTATATAGTTTTTCATCTTAATTTGTCTAATGAATGTGTTAATTTTATAAACTTATAATTTGGTTAGATAGTGCACTGATTCCAATTAAAATAATTGAAGAATTATATGACTAATTTTGCAAATTGTCTTCACCAAGCTGGTGTCAGCACATTAACTTGTTGTCATGTAAATATCATTATAAGAAATTCACTTTGCAATTTTCCATATGCAAACATTTCTAACAAAATCAAACACAAATATATTGCCTTTATTTGTCTTTAACTACATCTTCTACCTTATTCTAGAAGACAGGGTGACTTCTGTGTCCGTGCATCTAGTAAGCAACTCATTTATATCAGGTATGTTTCTTAGGACTACATTTTCCCTGATTGCATTTCTGTAGAGATAGGAATTGAGTTTCTTGTTTAAGCTCTCTGACTCAATTGGACAGATTGTGATATAGATTAGACAGACCCTTTGCCAGGTGAACATTTGATGCTTTTGTTAGCTAGCACAAACAAAAACATTTTAGTATTACAAGAGCCAAACAATTTCTTACCTAGAGTGCTTCAAATGTTACATAACTAAACTGCAAATGGGGCTGGTGGAGAGGTATCTCTCTGGAATCTGCTGACTTTGAAGTCTCCAACAGCACTGATCCTCTTCCTTTCCATAAAAAACACCAGAAGGTTGTGCTGCCATCCAGAGGGACCTGGACTGGCTGGAGAAATGGGCTGACAGAAACAACCCCAGGCACCAGGACAAGCTGAGGGCCACCTAGCACGAAAGCAGTTTGGCAGAAAAGGACCTGGGGTCCTGGTAGACACCAAGTTGACCATGAAACAGTAATGGGCCCTTGCTGCTAAGAAGGCTGATGGTATTCTGGGCTTCACTAGGTGAAGTATTGCCAACAGGCCCCGGAAGGTGATCCTTCCCCTATGCTAAGCACTGGTGAGGCTATACTTCAAGTACTGGTTCCAGTTCTGGGCTTCCCGGTACAAGAAAGATATGGACATACTGGAGAGAGTCCAATGAAGGGCCACCAGGATGATGAAGGGACTGGAGCATCTCTCTTATGAGGAAAGGCTGAGAGAGCTGGCACTGTTCAGCCTGGAGAAGAGAAGGTTCGGGGAGGATCTTATCAATATCTATAAATACTGTAAGGAAGGGTGCAGAGAACAGAGCCAGGCTCTTTTCAGTGGTGCCCAGTGACAGGACAAGAGGCAAAGGGCACAAGCTGGAACACCAGAGGTTCCATCTAAACATCAGGAAGCACTTTGTTACTGTGCAGGTGACTGAACACTGGCACAGGTTGCCCAGAGACATTGTAGAGTCTCCCTCCTTGGAGATATTCATAAGCCATCTGGACGTGGTCCTGGGCAACCAGCTCTAGGTGATCCTGCTTGAGCAAGGACATTGGACTAGATGACCTCCAGAGGTTCTCTCCCACCTCAACCATCCTGTGATTCTGTGAAAAAAAGTGTCAGTAAGTGCTTCCCCAGCTGCTCTGCCTTCAAACTGGATTTCCACACACAGTCATGAGAATTTGATAGAGAGAGAGGAATGAATGCCTTTTCTCAGAACAGCAAGTTCTGTCTCCAGCTGCTAAAGGCAAAAGGATGCTATTAAAGGATAGGATGAGATTAGTCCATGTAGTGGGTTAGCCTTGGCTAACAGCCAAACTCCCACCCAGCTACTCAATCACTGCCCCCACCTCCTCCCACCCATCAGCAGGACAGGGAAGAAAACAGAGCAGGAATGAGAAATCTCATTGGTCTAGTTAAAGGTAGGGAGATTGCTTATCAGTTGCCATCACAGGCAAAACAGACACAACTCGGGGAAAATTAAGTTGCTGCCAATTAAAATAGATATTTAATTAGTGGTTTGGGTAGTCACAAACAAAGATAAACATTAAAACAACACCTTTCCACTACCCATCCCTTTTTCTAGGCTCAGCTTCACTCCCAAACCTTCTACCTCCTCCACCTCTGAGCAGCCCAAGGGCATGGGGAATGGGGTTTGTGGTTAGTCCACATCAGTTTCCCTCTGCCGCTCCTTTCTCCTCACACATTTCCCCTGCTTCTAGTGTGGGTCCTTCCCAGAGGCAGTAGTCCTGCAGGACAAACGTGTTCCAGCCAGGGCTCTCCATGGGCTGCAGCATGGATATCTTCTCCACTATGGAGCACTTCCTCTTCTTCCTCCCCTGATCTTGGTGTTCCCTCTGCTGCTTCTCTCTCTGTCTCTCTTTTTGTGTTGTTGTCATTGTTGTTGTTGTTCTCTCCTCCTCTCTCGTGGTGTTTCCTCCCCTTTCTTAAACACATATCCCAGAGGCATCTATGCTGCGGGGTCCTGCGGTGGGGCCGTTGGAGCCGGCTGGAACCGGCTGTGTCCGGCACGGGGCAGCCCCAGCCTCTCCTCACAGAGGCAGCCCCGCAGCCCCCCGCTGCCAACACTGTGACACCCGCACCCAGTACAGTCTAGCACAATCTATCTCATTTTGGAAAATTATGTGTATTTTATCCTTTTTCACCTCCAACTCTTCAAGTATTGTTTTTGTCAGAAGTAATCCTTAAGGGTTACATGCTGCTGAATCCAGACATCTAGGTTTGTAGCTGACCGATTTGTTTTCCCTTTCTTCAATGATAAAAGTTCAAAAGCTCCATCAGCATGAGAGAAATAGTTATAGAACAACTGTTAGTTAGAAGGGACAGAAGTTAGAAGTTTAAGGGGACAGTCATGACATGGTATGGTCTTAGGAAGTCAGTATAGACTCTCAATATGTGTAAGCACAGAGGATCAGCATTGCTTATCACTAAACATACTCCCTTAGCTGTATAAGTAGTCTTAACTGACCCTATGCAATTAAAGCAACCCATTATAAATGGATTTTGATTAACTGTGTAATACAGGAGGAAAAGGGACTGTTCTCAGGCAGATTAATTCTTCGAAAACTGACAGCTATTATTATTGAATGCCTTGGTTTCACTTTACAATAGTCTTGCAAAAGTAAGTAGAACTATTTGAACAGGCTAATGAGCAAATTTTATTACTAGATTTCATTTTCTGAGATCCCACTCATTTTTTCTCTACATGTTAGCACAGTTTTTTATATTTTTTTTTTCCAAAATACAAAATTGTAGGGCTCTGAACCTTCTACTGGTTATCAAATCATTAATCTGCTCTAGCAGGATTAACAGTGAAAAGAAATGAAGAAACCAAATAATCTCTTTTCCTCTTAATCCATTTTTATTTGATCACATGAAACTGTTACTATTGAAGTACCAGAACACATGTATTTTGTAAGCTATTATGTAGGTCAAGAAAAAATTATGAAATTGTTTTGCACACCATGTATTCAATTTAACTGTATTTCCATTGATTTGGATTTGAGATTTCTGCTGGGTGTTATATATTTCATAGAATCATAGAATCATTTAGGTTGGAAAAGTCCCTTGAGATCATCAAGTCCAACTACCATGTAACGCTACAGGTCCACCACTAAACCACGTCCCTAAGTGCCACATCCAGACGTCTCTTAGATATCTCCAGGGATGGCAACTCTACCACATCCCTGGGCATCCTGTTCCAATGCCTAACCACCTTTTCCATTAATACATTTTTCCTGACATCTAATCTAAACTTCCACTGGTGCAACTTGAGGCCATTTCCTTGCATGCTATCATTTGTCACCTGAGAAAAGAGACCAACACCCACCTTGCTACAACCTCCTTTCAGGTAATTGTAGAGAGCGATGAGGTCTCCCCTCATCCTCCTTTCCTCAGGACTAAAGACTAAAGATTTCAAGTATGCATACTAAAAATAAAGACCTCTTTGGGTCTCCAAAGGTCTCTATTAATTTTAACCAATAAATGTTTCATAAATGTATTACTCATCCAGGAGAAGGAGTCAAAGTTAGGCCCTCTCCCATAATAAGAAGCTCTGAAAGCCAGGTAGGATGTTCAGTCATGCTACACTGACAGGCACAAGGAGTCTTGAAGTATTTCATGTCAGTGACAGAGCTTCAAGGGGAGAGAAGTGAACTCTTTTTCTCCCTACTTTTTATCCCCAAATAGCCTGGTGTGAGACGTTCTCCAAGGAGATGGGAGGGAGATGGGACTGGGAAGGCAGAGGATTTAAACGCTTTTAATTGACGAAGGGAAATGAAACTGAATCATCTACAACCTGGATAAGTGCCTTACATAGAAAGTTGAACTATAAAAGGGAGGAAACCTGCCTAAGTCCTTCTGTGCCATGAAACAAATGAACAAACAAGTGATCCTACTTTCATTATTTGGAAGAATGTAATTAAACATCTATCTTCAGGACACAATTTCCAAGTCCATGGAGTTTCCTGGAGCGTATAATTCAGGATGCATGCTGTTACACTCAAACTCTTCTTAAGGATAAAAGAGAACACATGATATATATGAAGATAGGATAATTTTCTTAGGCCAGGAGGAGCAAACCAGAAGATAATTTTGAACACTGTCATCGTATAAAGTGCTGTGTCTGCCCTATCATGGAAAACGGTTAAAAAGGTAAGCTCAGGTGACAGTGCTTGCTGGCAAGAGTGCTCCTTGGGCTGTCCGATGGTGTTTCTGGAGTTGCTGGTGTGGTGTTGGAGCCTCAGGAGCCCCACTGTCCAATGCTTCTCGTCAGGCCCAGTGTTCTTAGCAGCCTCTTAGTCTCTCTTTTCCTACACTGGGACAGCAGAGCTCAAAGAGAAGCAGGACCTTTCCCTTGCACATGACCTGCTGCAAAAGCTGGTAGAAGTTGCAGGAGAGTGTGGACTCCCTGAAAAAAAGTGTAACACTGAGGGTTGGAGTTTAACAAGAACCAGAAACTCAGACAGCTCCCTGGGAAGTGCTCTACAGTTGTTTATTTTGCCTGCCTGCTGTCCAGCCTGACTCCCCATAATGCACAAAACTCTTAAAAGAAAATTTCCTGAATCATTTTGGATCCCATTAAATTTTTCCCTACAGGAAAGACATAATCACTACCTGTCAGCATCTTTTATTTTGGAAGCAACAGATACTAAATAGTTCATGTTAGCAGAATGACCTTTACATTTTATGTTATGGGCATCACATTTTGTGAACTAGCTAAGGAGTGTTTGTGTTTCTTGACCAAGTGTTGACAATATTTAAATCAGACAATGAAATAAACATTGCTGCTGCCAAACTAGGACAGAGCAGAAGTATAAGCCCAGATCAGCAAAACCCGAATTAATCAGAAATCTGTGGGACCATATCTACTGGTGAAAAGCTAACTACAGAATAGCATGAAATAGGGAGAAAGGAAGGAGGAGGAGAACTGGCAGGATTTCACTGATTTCACCCCTGCACTGGGGCCCAGTGACTGCTGCTCCCCTGCTTTAGGGGAATGGACCCACTGGGGAGGAGGTGACACCAACCCCTGGCAGTCACTGCGGGACAAACAACAGACCTCTGTGTGTGTGTGGCTGGGGACACTGCCAGGCTGCAGCTGGCAGACCGGGAGAAGGAAAACAAGCAGTCCTAGGACTGAGGAGAGGAAACTCCCACCATGAGCATCATACTCCTTGCTCAAAGGACCGCAGGATGCCGATGATTTGTCATAACGCCTTCTGCCCCTTCTGCTTGAGGAAGCTGTCAGCCTGAGGACTCTGAGCTACATTGGAAGGATGAGCTTGACATCCAAGAAAAGGGGATGATATTTGAAGGCTTTCTCGTATAACAATTTTAAAGATATTAAAGAGGCATTTCTTTTTCTTTCTTAATCAATCTGGACAATGAGTGTTAGTGTTCCTGCTATAGGACAAAAAATAAATGTTTGTTGCATTTTGATTAGACTGTTAAAGTGGTCTGACAATAAATTCTTAGCACCGTACATATACTGTGTTCTCTTTTGGACATAAAAAGATTTTGAGTGCATCATCTGCTGCTCGTTGCCTGGGAGAGCTTTCTATCAGCTTTTTTTGGGCAAGGGGGAACTTATTTTAGCTCCCTGACTGTTTCGGTGAAGAACACCTCCAAGGGGGCAGTGGTCTGCTCCAGGGACCAGGCACAAAAACCTGTGCCTAAATGAATTACCTGTAACTACTTGGGAAGGCTCCAAAAGAAGCAGGAATTGAACTGAGATCATGTCTGCACTCAACATAAATTCACCCTAACTGTCAGAGTAGCACTTCTGCATGGTACTTTTCATCCCTGGGGTTTCCAAGGCACTTTACCTATGAAATCTGCATGTTAATTATTCATTTAATTCTGGGTTCATCTTCCTGAGCTACTGAAACACAGTAGTTATGCTACAGGACATAGCAAAAGCCAACAGAGAGAGTGGGTACAGAAGTAAATTGTTAATTATACGAGAAGTGAATCATAAGGCAGAACGTAGTTACATAGCTTAATGCATTTCCCAGCTCAAAACCAGCACCTTCAGCAAGATAATGACTGTGAAATTGTCTCATGTATCGATTTGTTAATAAAAAAAATGTGTCCTATTGAATCACTGACATTTTTACAGCATATTGTACACTGATGGCCACAAAGTTCTTAAGGGGTATGACCTATCAGTAAAATCCTTGCAATGAAAATAATCTTTCTCTTAGACTAATCCATAATTAATCTCTTCTATTTTGATATTTCAAAGTCATTTTGATACCTGGAATTGGGAACTAACTGAAACTTCCTTAGAGGCCACAAATTTCCATTAGAGTGCCAAATTTTCAAGAACACTTATGAGTCCTTGGCATTTAATATAACAGTGTTTTAGTTTGATTGGACATTCCCTGGGAGAAGAAAAATATCATTTCCCCCTCTTCAGCTGGAAGAAAAACGATGAAAGAGAAAGCTGCAAAAGAAGCTACAACGCCAGCTTTGTCAGTGAAAATTTACATCTCCACAGTTTTAATGCAAAAGGCTTTCTGCATTCTTCATTTGCAGAGTTTCATGTCTGAGCTGGCAATTTGCCTGAAGGCCCGATCCTCTGACAGAATTATTGTCAGGGAGGTCAGCTGTAAATTTCAATCAGTCGGTGCAGGGCACAAGGAAAACATTGTCAGGAATATTTCCCTGCATCTTGGCATGAGATATAAACACTGAATGTATGGCTCTAAGCATAAATCTGCAAACAGTAGTTCACCCTGGAAATTGAGAATTTTAAATTCTCACCACAGCCTGCTACTTAAGTACAAATTCTCCACTGATAGCTGCTTTTCTTTGCTGTGGAGAAATTTTTGCCACGCTTACTGGAGCCAATGAATTTCATAGAAAAGAGAAAGCAAATATTATTTTATTACAGATATTAAACCCCAGAAATTACTGTGATAATCACATGCTAAGCAGTCAATTAAGAGGAATTATGATTGTAGACATAAGAATTATGTTGTACATCCGTATAAATTACATCTAAAATAAGCCTAAATTACAATATTTGCATCCAATTTTTGTTGTTGCCAGCTCATAGATTCTAATCATGGGCCTTTACCTTAAAAATTTTAGACTTAACATTGTATGAACACACCAGAACATTACTACCGATTTAAATTAAGTTTAAAAAGCAAAGTCTGAAAAAAAGTCAGGGGAAAACAACAACAACAACAACAACAACATTACATTCCTAACCCTATTGGTTACCAAGAAAAGCTTGAAAATGAGCCACAAATCCAGAAGGGGCAAAAGGGTATTTGTCAGAAAGCATACATCTGAATGTGTTATGACACATCTAAATGTATCATGTCACGATTTTCTGAGTCCTGACTCACAGCCTTTAAGGTCTTGAAGAAGCAGTTTAGGAATTTCTGTCCCCACAAGGCCTGAGAGTATTCAGCCCTAAAATATTCTTTTAGACCCATCCTTTCATATCAACTTCCAAATTATGACCACAGTCAAACTGAGATATGTAAGCAAATTGAGAAACGACAGCATTTCCTTTAAAAGCTTGCCTTGTTGAAAACATCGTTCCAGTCTGAGATCCCACTTTGCTTCAGAGGTGAGAAGCAGCTTTCCGAATTCCATGGGGTGGGAAGTGTGAAATAGAAGGCTGAAGGCCATTGCAAGGGTAGGGATAGCTGCTGCCAGCTCACTCAGCAATTGAGCTTGCCTCTCTGTGCATCTCAAGACATGGTTTGATAGCAATACAAGACAATGCAAGTTCCCATGGGTACAGCCCATTTGGGCATATGGAATTCTAGACCCCATCTGTTCTGAACCTATTCTGCAGTTACAGTTATCCAGGGAGAGATCCACTGCACACCTCCTGCAGGCAAGAACACCACCTTTGACTGCCCCACCAACAGCCAGAGGCACTAGGTACTGTCTGCAGTCTGATGTGTGTAAAGCTGCATCCCTCCCAGAGCTCTGCTGTGCCAGGGACAACTGCTGCAGATGCCGCTGGAGACCACTCACCACCACAGCTGATGAGTCCCATCCCACCTTCCACAGATTTCCAGCCACCTTCAATGCAACCTGCTGTTTGCTGGCTGTGTTGGGACTTTGGTTCCACCATGTAGAGTCATCTGTATGTCACTTTGGACAGGACACAACCTCAAGCAGGAGAGGTGTAATTAACAGTTCTGGGTCAGGCTGCAAGAGAATTTGTGACAAAACTTTCTATGGTGTTCTCCCATGATAGTTACACAAGCCCTGATTTATGGTGTGAGTGAGGAACAAGGTCTCAATTCATAGCACTGCCCACACTACAGGCAGCAGTATATCACTTTGACCCCTGTAACTTTGAGGGTACAACCATCAGCTTTTAGCCACCCTTGCACATTCTCCCTTAAACACTGAAAAAGAGATCATCTCAGGCAGAAAGCTAGAAGCTGCATATGTAAATCCTCAGTGGATAGTTTCAAACACAGCACAAGGGAGCTTCGAAGAAGGTTCACACAAGGTCTGAATATGAATGATTAGAAGAAGTTCTCAGGAGTTCACATAGTGCTGCACAGTTAACTTCAGGTCTGCTCTGCTATCACAAACCCAAGGCTTATGTTAACAGGATAAGCCAAACTGTTTTCACTTCTACTTACCGCTTAAGACAAAAATAACTGTGGTTCATTCTGTCCTCTGGGTACAAAAGTCCTGCCTTGCTTGGTGATTTGAGGATTCAGAAAACACAAACTGAAAGGCAAAGGCTGTTGGCATTATATTAAAAGTTCTACATCCTTCTCTGCTGCTTTCTCAAAAATAGTCAGCTACTCTTGGATATGTACAAGAGCTAGGACTACAGCTCATGATCAAAGTTTCCCTGCACTGACAAAGGAGGGGCTATCCAGACTGGGTGGAAAAAAGGATATATTCTTTAAGGATCTTCTTCCTTCTTCAGGGTTAGGGACACACAGGGGATATTTGAGTCTGAAACATCTGACTTTGCAGTGTTGTGCCAGGATCTTCAATTGGCCAAAGCCTTGGAGTGAAATTATGCCCCTTCATGCAAAGTGAACCTGCTGTAAGACACAAAAGACCTGGTTAGAACACAATTAACATATATCTAATAACTGTATTAATAGCAAAACCCCATCTACTGGGAAGAAAATAGATTTTCTTAGGAGTTATAACAAACACACTCCCTACCAGCAGCATATTTGCAGGGAGAGCAAGGACTGCAGGGTCTCTCTCAGCCCATCCTGCCCTGCACTCCAGTGAGTTCCCTGGGAACATGTAGCCCAAGCTGTTCTTGAGAAAGGCACAAGTAACCTCTTCTCCCCTTTTTAGGAGTTTCCACTTGAAGCAGGCTGCAGCAGCAAATTGCTCTTTTCTCTCCCGTGTACTTCAACTTTTTTTTTTTTTTCTTTAAAAAATGTGTACAGGAGTTCTTGCCATCACACCAAGACACACACAAAAGGGTAGGGCTGGCAGCTCTCACACCAGGAGGAGCTGTGGGGACACAGAGAGGTCCCACATAATTGCAGTCTCATGCTGGGTGCCAGTCTCAGGATATTTTTAAAGTGGGGCAAGAGTCCAATTTTTACAGCAAGGTACTATGTGTTGCTAGTGAGAATATTGCTATACGCAGCTCTTGAATTAGGAACTGGAAATAAATTAAACAGCTTCACCCTTTGTATGAATAAGTTCATGAAAAATCACTGAAAAAAAACTATCAGAAAACAGGCAGATTTTTGAAGCCTGCTTTCCCCGTGCTTTTAAGGTGGAACCAAGCTTGGAAAGGAAATTGTGTTTTTATTCTTTGCTTTCTGCTAAAGAGTTGAATTATTAATGTGATGCTAATAAAGCCCATCTAAACCATCTGAATAGTCTCCTAATAAATCAATTAAGGGACCAATTTAGCACGGTGCAATTTTGCTAACTGGACAATAGTCAAAAGGAGACAAAAATGTTAGTGAATATCAGGAAAAATCTATAGCATTGAATTCTCTTTGCTTCCTTTGCATAACTATAAACAAGACTTTAAGTATTTTGAACAAGATTCATTTTAAACAAATTTCTCTCTTCTCTTTACCTTAAATATTAAGTGATTGTGATCAGGGTAAAACCCTGAAGAGCTAGATGCAGTTCTGCTGTACAGTGCTAGCACAGTGCACAGGTTGTGACTTCCTGGTAATGGGCCACCTGAAAAAAAAGGTTAATTTGAACCAAATACAATTTGCAGAAAGGATTTAAGCCTACTGTGCTCATTCCTCCTTCAACAGTAAATAAACAGATTAGCCAGAAGTAAAAAACAACAACAACAACAACAAACAGAGAGACATCTGGTAGGCTAGATCTACATTTGAAAAGTAGATCTGTACAACAGGAGAGATTGGTGGAGGGAAATATTATGTGCTGAGAACCTGATAGGTACCCACCGTATATGCATTATGAAGGTTTTAATTCAGATGACCTTTGATCTGGTCCCACAGACTGAATTTTTAATAGTGTCTGGAGCACACCTTAGATTTCATTTCATTTCACACAGCCTGAGACTTCTCCACAATGCAACTCAAACATGGTAAGTAGGAACAGTCAGAAGATTCACATCAGAAGTCTGTTCCTGATTTGAACTTAAGCATTAATATAGATTAAACCACAGACTCTGTCAGCTAAGAGATTCTGGCGTGCTAGATAATTTCTTGGCCATCTTCAGTGACATAGCCAATGCTACTTTCCATTTAGAAGCCAGACCCCTACTCTGTTGTGGTCAGACCACATGCATTAATGCACATTGGAAGACAGTGCTTGCAAACACCAAGGGAGGGGAAGCTTCTGCATCTATACAATATGTTATTTTCCTGAAAGAGAGAAGTTAGAACCAGAACTATAGGACTGTAATGCCCAGGTCTGACAACTGGGTTAGCATTTGCAGAAGTTGCATGGCTGCTGTGTTTATGAAGAAGAGGATTTGAGAGAGATGAATAAGAAAATCAGAAAGGATGGAAATGATTTTCTGTAGAGCATGATTTCACTAGATCTATCCTCCACCCAAACAATAAAACAGTTTTCAAAATAAAACTTAAGAGGATCTAAGATATGCCTCGTTCTTGCGGTGTCCTTTTGTTTATCAAAATGAATTTCAGCTGAAATGCCTCACAATTACACATGATGGTTGTATCTAAAGGTGTAGATATATGAACAAGCCTAGCTCCCTGAGTAACCACACAAGTTTGTATCTCCAAGGTGAAATGAGGCCAAAGTAAATGCAGAAGCAGGCAAGTCAGCTGGAAGTGGCTCCCCATTGCAGTACCATGTCCACACTTCCAGAATTCTCTGAAAGCATAGCTCAAGCAGATCCGTTCTTGGCAATTCCTAACTTAGTAAAAAATGTTCTGTATCTCTTCTTTTCTGTTGTCATCATAGCTCCACTGAATGGATCATTAGTCTCACCTACAGCCTTACCTGATTTCACATCAAAGAAAAATCCCATTGCTCAGACATAGAACTTTGGTAGCGAGGGTCAATTATCTCAGTTGCCTCCTTTGGGGGTTTGGCAAGTGAGATAAGACAACTACTACTCCAAATTAATGACTACTCTTTTGCTTCATTCCATTGTCAGTGAATGTTTCAATATCACTACTAAATGTTTGCTGTTTATAACTGAGCATAACTAAAAAAAAAAAAAATTGCAGAACAGATTTACATGAAAGCAAGCTTACATCCTATGTACGTGTTGATAAGCTGAAGATTTGGTGAAATTGAAGTCATCATCCTTTGTTCAAGGAGTTCAACTACTATGTCTAAAAGAAGTCAACACCAGACTTTCAATTCTGGGATGTATTGTAACAGCTGCCTCTCTGCTGTTGTCCATCTGTACTCAGAGAAAGAACAAATTTTTTTCTCACTCTAGACATGTGTACAACTAGCTGTACATTTGTCACATTAAATTGAATGTGTGAATGCAGTCTAGCAAGTCTATTTATGGCTACACCTGGGGTCCACTTACCTTTTAAAACACTGTACCATGAAAGCACATTACACCATAGACAGGTTTGCAATAGGTAAGCTTCCTTTAATAAGAGCTGTAATTTTGCTTAAAGTCTTTACAGTGTAAGACTGAGTTGCGTATTCTGACACACAGCTGAGGGACCCAAGATGAAGCCCTTGAAAAAGCAAAGAAAAGAACCTGATGGCAAAAGTATCCCCAGTATTGGGCTGTGTACTGGGCTTATCTGGCAAGAATTTGGTAGCAGGGGGGCTGCAGGGGTGGCCTCTGTGAGCAGAGCCCAGCAGCTGCCCCATGTCAGATCAGAGCCAGCTCCAGCCGGCTCCAAAAGGGACCCGCCGCTGGCCAG
>VXAA01007075.1:561941-580333 GCA_013399115.1 Anseranas semipalmata
GGGGGCAGAAGAGGGTGGCTGGGGGGGAAGGTGTTTTTAGTTTGCTTGCAGTTTCTCACTGCTCTAGTTTGCTAGTGATAGGCAATAAATTATATTCATCTCCTTATGCTGAGTCTGTTTTGCCCATGATGGTAATTGGTGAGTGATCTCCCTGTCCTTATATCAACCCTTGTGCTCTTTTTCATCATATTTACTCCCCCTTTTCCTTTAAGGAGGGGGAGTGAGATTGCAGACCCCACACTCTGAGCAAAAATTCAATAGCCATTGTAATGTTTGCAAAGCCCGTCATTTCCTTGTTCATCTGATGATGTTATACCATGGGTATTCACAGGACATCTTATCTTTGTTTATTTTGCATTGCTCAGTTTATGGAATAGTTGTTTACAATGCTCTGGAAATCTAGAATGCTATGTTAGAGAGTGGAATAAACAAACTGAGTATCTAAAGGTGTTGCATTTATACTACTTTTGGGGAAATATAAGTTATGAAGTTGTGGTGTTGCAGTTATAGCTAAGAAGTTTAGTTATGTCAAAGTTTAAAGATGTTATTAGACTATAAACACAATTTAGGTATTTTTAAATGTAAAAAAATACAAATACAGACAAAATATTTTAGAAATTAAGTTAAATATTGAAGAGTTGGAAAAAATTGTGTGTCATCAGTACTGTTTCTAAGGTGTATCCTAAAAAAAAAAAAAAAAGAAAGAAAGAAAAAGAAAAAAGGTAGTTATTTTTAAATGCCTTGTTAGGCAGAACTTGTTAGCTTCTTTTATTAAACTTCCTAAGATAACAGAATAAAAAAAAAGGCTGCACCAAAACAGTAATTTGAACATAAGGCATCTCCAGGCCTGTGTGCTGGTCCCTCTCTAAAAACCAGATCAGCTTTCATTTTTGCCTGAAACAATTCTTTTTCTTTCCCAGAGTCCAAGTCTCAGCATTCACAGCCACATCACTTAAGCATAGTAATTCAATTAAATACATTTCCTATTTCTGCCCACACAACTCCACTCCTACAATGCTGCACATCCTGCTTTTGAATCCTCCTATGAATCTCCAATTAATTTATTCATTGTTGCTAGCACTGTATATGTCTTCAAGTTTAAAATGCACTTAAGACTCAAAATTTAGTTTGAATTTGGCTTACTTTTGACATCTGTGGCTCTTATAACCAATCCACAGAGTAAAGACGTAACCAAATTTAGCTTAGCATATTGGAGAAGCTAGCTTAGCATACTGGAGAAGATACCTACACTTTTGTCTGTCAATGAGGCCCCCTCTTCCCTTCTCTCCTCCCAGTGCTGCCCCAAAAACATGGTGTCTCCTTCTGAGAACCTCTTTTCATGTACAGTTGCTACAGATGTCAGAGCTATGTAGAACAGGATTTGGAGCAGAAGTACCTGAACAGCACGCATAGCTTACAGAACACGCATGGATGTATAAATAATATAACTTTGCGATTACCACTTTCACACTTTACTCATTCATATAGTTCCTCCATTTCTTTTTGAGTCTCTTTGTTACCTAAGGAACTCTGGAGTTTTGACCACTGAAGGTAGTCAGGAATGAAAAAAGCAACTATCCCTAAGAATTATGTAGCTGATCTGTGAATCATCATGTTATCGATACATATCCAAGGGGACTTTCATTATTGCTTAATAGTGAACAACTTGTGTCCTAAACAGCTGGAGAGGGAGAGGCCAGAATTTCTTTTGCTCAGTAGAAGGTATTTGAAAGAGAGAGCCAATCAACACCATATTGATCTCTTTTGTTGTATCACATATTTTAGCCCTTTAAAGATGTATATCGCTTAGATTGATAGCTTAACAGAAAGCTATTTGCAAATAAAAAGAAAGATACATCTGCAAATATTTCTTCTCAATCACACTGATACAGTATTTCATTTGAAATTTGTGAACATTTCATATGTCAAATTTTTGTTCATATGAAGGCTTAAGAAAAGTCTTGAAGCATATACTTGTTCACTAAGAGGAAAAAAGGTAAAAGAACAAAGCTATGTAAAAAAACTCATCACCATGGTAACTAAATACAGGCTAATTTTATAACCAAATCCTACTGGGAGGGCAGAACATAGTGTTACCTCTTCATCACCTAATCAAACACTCAAAAAAAAAAAATTCAGACAATAAATGATAATTTCTCTATAACAAATAACCACCTGAATACAGAATCCTAAAAAAGTCATGAAAAGCCATAACTTCAAATCCATTTATATGACATCCTCAAACATTTTTAGACATGCACTTATATTTTAAAGCCTTCACAGACTATTTGTGAAGAGGAAAAAATGTGAACCTAATGATTACATTACTTCCAAATAACAAGTAATGTCTAAAGTCAAACTACCTGTGCTATATAAAACATTCTCCCCAAACAGTTTATAAAAGACCAAAATTGTGCTCAGTGTTTTGCACTAAGAAAAAAAGTAACAAATGTGTTTGACTGGCAGAACTGCATAGCGAGTGATTAGTTGTTCACCTTACCAACGCACCGCCAAGTCATAGTGGATGTGAATGTCTTAAAATGCCACAGAGTGCAGATGCCTCAGATCAGTAAAGAGGGGAGAAGATCCTTCAGACTAATTACTGCCAACAGGCAAGAGATGCTAGATTAATTTCTGTGTCCATTTAGGATTTGACCTTTTAGCTGAAGCTACCAACAAAGGCTTCCATTTAATGGCAATTTGGTGGCAGTTTCTGTGACATGCCCATCTATCTATGGCCTTCTACTACTTGCATCTTCTCAGGAACTGAATACCCATCTTCTTATTAGGACCCGAATTGTGCAGAGTAACACATTTTCATGAGTTACTCACCACCTATATAGCACTCACAGAAAGCCTGGACTTCACTACTTCACTGTGATATATTGAATCAAAATATTCCTGTGCACTATAACAATTTCTCAACAAAAATACATGAGTTTGGTGTTCATCACTTCATGGCACACTGAAAATGTGATTTCTTTCAGAAAAAAAGACAGCTAGGTATTATTTAATATACAGAGTCTCTTTTTTTAGTTCTGGTACTGACCAATGCATTACTAATGAATAGATTTTTTTTCTCATGGTCCCAACAGGCCTAATATAACAGAAGTAAGTTATTACATCTTATGACAAATATATAATATTTTAAATTCCTAATAAAAACCCAAAAAGACATTTCCCGATAGTACTGATCGCAAGTTTTTTTCTTTCAGCACTTCCTACCAACCAGCTAATTATACATATGTTGTGTCAGACATTGGACCTTTTTCCTCAGGCTCATTGTAGGTTTGCCTTCATTTTAACTTCATGCAAACTAAGATGTTTCTTCTTATGTGGTCAGATACCATTTCCACTTACCAATACATATTTCAATATTTCATATTAAGTATTCATTGGAGCAGGAAACAAAATGATGGTGCTTTGCTTCCCTAGTGGGTGCCCTAACTGCTAGTCTGTACAGCCCCAGTCTGTTCTGGTTTCTGTCTTTCACCCAATGAATATTTAAGTAGTATGTACAAAGTGGATTTATTACAAGACAATAAAACTTAGGGACTAGTGGAAAAAAACCCTACTCCCTTAATTTTAAATCAATGGTCTCTACAAGTGGGAGGGGAGGGAGACATACACTTAATCATGTTAGGTGACATCTAAGGATGTACCAGAACCTCGCTCTTCGAAGAGCAAATGTCTGTTTTGTCAATTCTGTCAGTACTTATATAGAATATAGGAACTAACTAACTTGAAGCTACCAGAATTTGTGCAGGGATGGGTAAAATTTAGCTGCAGAGTCAGCTTCAGTGACTGCAAGTCTAATGGATATTCTGTGAACATTAGCAGGAGCTAAATGTTCTACTGAGGCACTTAAAGGAGCATATGAGTGCATCTTCTTTTTGATGTATCCACAACGGGGTATCTAGATTCAACAGGATTCATTTGATTTCTACAGAGTCAGCAAATAGATTTCTGTCTTAACAATCCTCAGTATAAAAGTGATCCTCAGGAGCTCTGTAGAATTAATTTTCACATTTCACTCATTCTTTTCTGGATGATTTCCAATTCCAGATGAAGTGCATGTGAGTGAGGGCTAAGGAAATATTTTGAAGAAAATGCTCTGAGCTCTTGAATGGAAAATAATTTTCTCCGGTTTAATTATTTTTAATTTTGATGGCAAAATAATATCTATTGAAGCACGTTAAGACTTCAAAATCATTTAATCAGAATGTGTTATCATAATTCAAATTCATGATATCCATGAAACAACACCAGCATAATCTCAGACTACAACAGCAAATTATTTTAGCATAGCATTTCAGAGGTTCTATTACAACCTTCAAGAAGCAGTAAATACCTTGACGCAGAGTAAAAACTACTAGGTAGATGATAAGGAGCTGTATGATAAGGAGACGGTGAGACAGGTGAAGTAGCTTGGTTTTATGAGCTCAGACTCCTGGGACAGAGGGAGCACCTATGGAATTACCACAGTACACTATGTACACTGGTAATAAAATGGACAAAAGACAGCCTCCGATAGAGCTTACTCACTGAGTAAAAAAAAACTCCATTAAAATTTGACCTTTTTCCTGACTGAACAACATAGAAAATAAGAATATGCATTCCAAATGTAGCTATTTGTCATTCTAATGCCATCGTTTTTTGAGGAAAGGGAAGAAAAGACAACATGAAGTAACTTTTCTCCCTGGAAACCAGAAGAACTGGATCTGAAAAAGAAGTTGCAGGTCAAAGCAAGTGTCAGAGAAGAGAAAAGGAGATGGCTATTGGGCAGACTCAGTTCTCAGCTGCTGTAAAAGGAAAAGATTAAATGGTGTCTCATCAACTCAGAGCACCCATGCCTGGAATACCTGATTAACCTGGCTGGAACTAAAAGCATCCAGAAAGAGGAATGATGGGGAAGGAGTACGCTTTGTTCTTTCTTTTCTTGGACACAGGGGCAAGCTTTCCCTCTGAGGAACGTGCCAAAATATTACGTGCAATCTCTCCACACTCAGGTAAAAGAAAAAAAAAGGTTTGTTGTGCTGTGAATTCCTCTCTTCCTGTCAAAGACAGGAAAGGTTCTCTTGGACCTATACCAGGTTGCTACTGCACCTTGTGCCTAGACGCACGAACTTGGCCCTTTTTCACTTCTTTTAGACCACTGTATATATTTTAATTTCAAACACTCCACTTGTGCAGTAGATTATTCCTGCTACATTAGACTGAAGACATATTACTTGAATCATAATTGATTTATCCCTACAAATAATTCAAAGAAATAGAGAGTGTAGCCATCTTCTGAAACATTCAGCCAAGTAAGGTCTTTATTTACTGCTGTTGGTTAAGTTCTGTATTTGGGAGTCATAACTAAATTATTGCTTTAACTCAAAGCCTAAAAGCCATGTAAAGCTTCCTGCAAGAAAAAATCAGTTTTCATAGGACCAAAAGCCCTTTATTTATCTATTCCTTTTTTCATTCAGGTATCACAGTGTAATAGAACATTCAAAAAAACAAATCAGACAATCCTTCTAGAAGAAAAAAAATGCAGATGACAGCTTTCCTTAGATAACTATACTTATAAGGAAAATTTATATTCTGCTTTTCAAAATATACCTAATTGAAAGGAACTTTCTTTCTGGTATCTTCTTCATCTGGACTATCCAAGTGTTTCTACAAGTGTACATACATGCAGACAATTTTCTTTTTTTTTTTTTTGAATGTCAGTAAATGAAACAGAAGACAAAAAAAAAGTGGGAAGTGAAGGAGGAATTAAGATGTAAGATAAAAAGAGTGCAAGTTCTTCAAATCTTTCTGGTTTTGTACCTGTAAATGGGAGTAACTCCTACAAGCAGTGCAGTTAATACAGGACTTTATGCTGATGGGATGGGACTTGGAGGCAAACAGAAAACATTTGAAGGTTGGTATAGCTTATAATGGTAGGGGTATTCATCTTCCTCGGGATAGCTTGTGTTGTGTGCCAGGGCTTGAATCTTCCTTTTAATTACTTGCTGACCGAGTGAACAAAACATATTGGTCACACATACAACTCTTGCAGTTTGTGATTTACTCTGCTTTGGAGCACCATGCTAGGCCATTAGACAAATCATCCATAGCAATTTCTAAGACTCTGAGTCAATGATTTGGATTACTGCCAAATCAGACAAGTCCTAAACTTGTGTGTGCTAAAACTAGCTGTTAGAAGTTGTTCAATGGAGCTCCTGAATTTTCTAAAATTATCAGGACTAGATTTGAAAGGTCCCATTTCATTTAAAATGACCTTTGGTACCCTTTCTGAAAATAAAAAAAAAAAAAAAGAAAACACTTTATAGATATCTGATTGCAAAACCCTTATAAGAAATATTTGCCGCTTAAAAGACATCTCCCTTCTCATGACAGAAGTCACCGTCTTTACTTGAAAACAAGGTCATCTGCAAGTCTAGACATTAAGACCAACCAATAAATCATAGTTTATCTCTTTGAAGATGTTGTCTTATAGAAGTTTTGTTAAATTTGATTTTTTTTTTTTTAAATGAGTTTAACTTTCGGTATGTACCCGAATTAAAAATCTGATTTCTCAAAGTACAGAATACCTTGTCACTCCCACAGGAGCTAGAGGAGCCGACTGGTTCTGCATGTACACATATGGATAGGGATCCCTCACTGTGAGCCAGCCAATAACAACTAAACAAAGGAAAAAAACATTGTCACCAGGAACTGATGAGATAAATACACTGACCTCTACTGATGTGTATTTCTAATACCATCATGATGCTGTGACCTCATGTACGGTAAGTGAACTTTCTAGGCTGTGTCAGCCCTGTGTGTGCGCTGCCTGGGTGAGCACCTGCAGTGTTTCCATTCGGGGCACACAGGACTTGCTACTTCGCAACTCCTTAAACTGGTAGCTTTGAACAGCGCAGAGAATTCTCCAGGATTAAAAATACAACTGAAGAAGTCATATTTTGTAGAAAAGAATATTACAGAGAGTCTTCTGTTCCTCAGAAAAAAAATACTTTTCTCAGGCCTAAGAAAAAGAAAGTGTAGGAGTCAGATTAGATTTCGGGAAGAGAACTTCAAAAAGAAAGAAGATTTTTTTCCTCTGATCAAGAGAACATTTAACTTTTCACCTAGAAAAGTTACTGTCAAAAATTACTGTTCAAAGCCAGGCAGCTGAGTATCAGATTGGAATATACAAGCACTGTGTGTCCAGAATTGGAACAGCTGAAGAAAAAGCAATTGTCTTCCTAAATACATGGCTAATTGAACATACAATTGTCATACCACTATTATTTCAACTTCAGTGCTTGCTAGCCTCATGTCTAATTTTATTTCTCAGTAAGGACTTCATAGAAGGATTGTAGAAACCTGTGGCCAGAGCTAGAAATCCAAACATACTGCTGAGATAGCCACAGATTCTCCAAAACAGACATTGCTAAAAAGTGGGAGTTTTTTATTTTATATAGGTGGTTTACTCAGAGGCAGTGAAGAGAGATACCAGTCACTTCAGGCAGAGAATATTGTATATTCATGAATTTCCAAAAAAGAAATTCTGAAGGAGAAAACAGCCAGGGAATTTCTAAATTTTTTAAGTAAATGCATAACAAATTTCTTCCTTGTTAATCATCACTTTTTTTTTTTTTTTTTGCCTTGTTTGATTGCTATTGGAGAAGGAAAGGAGACAACTGATTTAGACATGCTTACACAAGTTACTAAGACTATAAAAGGAAATATTGGATTATTTCATGTGGCTTGATCATTGTGAGTTCTCAGATAGGCTTTTGAGAAGAAAAATGATGAATTTATTGCAAAGAGATCACTTATTTCACTAAAAATAAATACATCCAGGACATTGAAAGTCTCAAGCAGTATTCAGTAAAAAGAAGGACTCAGAGTCAATACTCTTCCTAAAATTTAGAAGTTCTGGTACAATAATGGAGGTGTGAAACATGACTGAAGGCACAAAAAGGCAAACCTGTGACAGAATAGAGCCAGGGTATGTCACAAATAAATTTTTCCAAAACACAACATTTTTGTGTTAGTTTCCCTACAAACCTGAAAAACCTGCCAGTATTACTAAAACCCGAAACTAAAGCCTATGATAAGCTGCAACAACAAAGGAAGTGAACAAAGTCAGAAAAAGTATTTAAATAACAAATGTGTCATTTGCTTACTAGTAACTGAGTACAAATGAGCTTTGGCTTAATTTCTGCTTGAAAATACTAAAAGTCCCTGCACTGTGGGACTGAGCAATATAAGAGCAGAAGCCATTTGTCTATACTACAGGAATCCTGGGAGATGTAGATCACGACTGGATTCCATTATTGCTGACATTTCACAAACACATTAAAAGAGAGCGCTCTTATTCCTAGCACTTACAGTCAACTACTAACTAAATCTAGTTACGGGTGAAGAGTAAAAATTTAGGATGAGATGAGAGCAGGAAGGCTGTGGATGCATTTGAGCTGTAATATGGTTATTACATCTAAAGTATGCAGAAATACATATATATGCTCATGTAAGTGTATATATACACACACATACAAGCATAAAGACATGTGTCATGTGCACTTGACAGCTAGTTATGGGTTCCTCACTTATTTCCCCATAGTCACTAACAAAGAATTGACATTGAGAGCATGAAAACTTTAGCACCCAGTGAGACCGTTCATCTCAAGCAGAGGAAAAACATGAGACTGATCAGATGATGAACCAAGCCCAAAGTGAGAACTGACAGAGAATGTAAGCATAGAAAAGAAAGGGGTTTTCGAGAGTTTTACTGCTTAGCAGGAAATAGTGTGACGTGAAAGCAATATAGTCATTTTCTCTGAAATAGGCTTGTGGACTATAGCAATTGTTAACTGATTTTCACAGAATTGCTGAGGTAGAAAGGGACCTCTAGAAGTCATCTGGTCCCACCCCACCTGCTCAAGCTTGGTCATCTAGATCTGGTTGCTCAGGACCATGTCCAGACAGTTTCTGACCACCTCCCAGGAGGCAGACTCCGCAGCCTCCCTGGGCAACTGGCCAGTGCTCGGTCACCCTCACGGGAGTGCTCCTTGATGTTCTGAGGGAAGCTCCTGTGTTCCAGTTTGTGCCCATTGCCTCTTGTCCTGGCACTGGATACCACCAAAAATAGCCTGGCTCTGTCTTCTTTGCCCCCTTCCTTCAGATATTTATGTACATTGATCAGATCCCCCCGAACCTCCTCTTCTCCAGGATGAACGGTCCCAGCTCGCTCAGCCTTTCCTCATATGAAAGGTGCTCCAGTCATCTTCACAGCCCTTCAGCCATGTGACCCCTTCAGTCATTGCTGTTTATTTTTAAATTTTGCTCTACTCTTTCAAAATCTGGGATTTTTTTTATTTCTTCTTTTGAAAACTGAAGTTTTTTGGCAAGTGAAGTTGCTATGCTATTTTCCAGTTATATGGTCAAGGAAAACTATCTTATACTACAGATGTTCTGAAGCTTTGTTGTCTTGTGATATAAAACATCCTTTCCCAAACTAATATGAAATAGACTATGAAATACAATTATTCCACAGTCTTCCTTCTTCAGAGCCCTGGCCATAAACCAGTGTACATACATGAGCTCAGGCATGTCTTATTTCAGAGTTCTGTGAGGAGGAGCTGGGGCTTAGTTTTGCACCCAGAAACTAGAACAGAAACAGCTGATGGGAGCTGCATTTCGTTTGCAGCAGATTCCCACATGAGCTCTGTGTAGAATAATATTGCATGACATTTAAAGATTATTGTGAATCTCTGAATCAGACCAGAGCCTTCAGGAAAAGAACTGAGACTCAGAAGAGAGAAGAGTCAGGCTTATTTTCTCCTCCCACAGTGATAATTTTGTATTGTTATTACCACTTTTTAAAAGCAATGAGTCCAGCCTGTTGTTCTGAGTCTTCAGTCAATATTTTCCGGAAACAAAACATTGTTTTGCTACATATTTAAATGAAATGGGATTCCAAGAAGAAATGGAAGACTGTTAAAATTATAAAATACTCTTCTGCTTCTCATGAATTCCTATGGTAACAGGGTTTAAGTTCTGAGCATGTTTGACAGTTTCTCAGTATATTTCACCTAAGAGCACAAAAATTTTAGCTGTAACACCCATTCTAACAAAGCAAATAATACTAGCCTTCAGAGTGAATATTCACAGACAAAAAAAGATTTAATGAGAACATTATTAGTCATCCTTCATAAATACTTCAAAAGGCTCAAGGAACAGAACTTATAAAGAAAGTACTGTTTATACACTATGGCTTTGAAATGAACATTTGGGTCTACATCTGAGGTTATAAAATTTCAACACAAATAGAAGGAAGTATGACAACTACCGTTTTTCATCCTTCATAGCTTCAGTAACTCAGAATAAAGAGTTAAATCAATCTGCTGTATCCAGCAGCACTTGAGACAATGGGATGGTCAGGCTGTCATGGTAAAACAGGCTGCATGTATTTAATTTCTGCATTGTTGATTCTGACCCTCCAGTAAATGATGCTCTGAAAAGAGTGCCGGGAGCTGCAACAAAAGGATGCAGGCATTCAGCTGCTTCCTTACAAACTAAAAATTCTTAACAGTGCAACCCTGCTGTTATCACAAGCTTTATATTCCAAATGCAAAAGAGCTTTAAGTCGTGACAATCAAACGTTCAATCAAACATTTACATGAGGTTGAATTACATGCTTTGGCTCCTTGCAAAGCCGATAGGGATAGTGACTTAAGAACGGGACACACAGCAGCTTGTTTTCTGACTAGGGTCAAGGATGCCGTACTTGGGCATCTGTAAGGAAACTCAGGGTGCCCATGGGAAACAGTTTCAGAACCTGACATACTTTAATTAAGACACACAAAAAATATTTTAGCTATGTACAACCTGAGGCAAAAAAGAAAGTATAGACATCAGGATCATAAAGTAATAAATTAATTCAGGCAGGACACAGCAGACAAGGGGTCAGTTCTTTCCTCCGAGGGCTTTCAGCAACATACCACTTCCTCGGCAGTTGTCTAAACTCAGCATTACAGCACAACTGACCAGGGCTGAAGGGAAAAGCGTTTTTCATCCCTCCTGCCAGCTCTAAGTCACCACAAAGCAAAACGTTAGATACAGAAAGCTAACAAAACAGCTAGAGGGCACTTTCAAGCCTTATGGATTCTTGGAATCTGATCCTAGAGAGGTTCAGAACAGGTCAAACATCAACTGTTTCATCCCAAGGTGAAACAGCCAAGGGATGTTTTATTGCCAGCACAAGTTTTATCACAGTCATTGCAAGTTATGTTTTACTGCACAGGCAATGTATGTTCTATGGCCAGCCAGGTCAATATGTTTACACCAACACCAGTTTCTTTAGGTCTTTCACGGGTATCAGACCTCTTGGAAATGAGCACATTTTTATCTGTCCTGGTTTTGGCTAGGATAGAGTTAACTTTCTTCATAAGAGGCTCATATCATGCTGCGTTTTGGATTTTATCTCTTTTATCTCAACCCACGAGTGCTTGTGCTTTTACCTTTCCAGTTCTGTCCCCATCTCACTGTGGGGAGAGTGAGCGAGTGGCTGTGTGGTGCTGAGATGCCTGCTCGAGTTAAACCACAACATTATCATAGATTCCAAAGACAAGAGCTGCAAATGGATTACAACTCCAGTTTGAATCTGGAGTGCATTTGTGAAGTACATTTCTTGATCACTCACTGTGCTTTGCTTCATACTGTCGAGAATTCTAAGCATGTACAAACTGGGATTTTCTGAATGAAGGAAAACAAGAAGGTGCACCCAGAGTTAACCCCTGGAACTACAACCACAAATGTGCATTCAGTCTGAAGGACCACACCTAATTCAAAGAAAGCCGTCAAAATACAGGTAGTGTGGACACAATGGTCTTCACACCAAGTACTTTTTTCTGAAGATCTACTCTTAATTTCATCACAGTACCCACTAATGTAATTGGTCAAAAGAGGACTCAGTACTCACTTTGGTTCATAAATAAATATTAAAACAGAGATAGTTTTGCTATTGAAGCACCTGATCCAACTCGTGCAACTGATATCAGTGAAAAATTAGACTGAACTCAAAACTTCAGGAACACACTTATAAACCTAGAAGGGAATTTGAGGCTGCCAGAAATTATGAAGAAAATATAGTCCAAGTCTGAATTGAAGCCACAGAAAATGGTTCTTGGTTCTACTCTCAGATTTACTTTATAGCTTCACACTAGCCATTCAGAACTAAACCCACAAGTTATTCAAGAATGGTAACATCTTATTTTAAGGTACTTAGAGGAGTCTTCAACCCCTTATAAAATGCCTGGTCTCCACAAAAAAACATGCAGAGAAATGGGCACAACTGAGCGATATTCACATGCAACAATAAGCTACACAGAACCAACATAGATGGCAACTAAGGAAGAAGAAAAGAGCTATTTAAGTATTAATTAGTATACTGAGTCTGACTGTGATGATGTTATCTTTCGTCATAGCATCTGGTATGGTACTATGTTTTGGATTTGTGACTAAAGCTGTGTTGATAACACCCAATGTTTTAACTATTGCTGAGCGGTGCTTACAGTGTGAAGGCTTTCTCTGTTTCACATGCTGCCCCATCAGCAATTAACCAGGGGGTGCACAAGAAGCTGGGAGGGGACGCAGCTGGGACAGCTGACCCAAAGTGACCAACAGAATATTCCATACCATATGATATCATGCTCAGTAATAAAAGCTGGCAAAAAAAAATAAATAAAATAAAATAAAATAAAAAGAGGAAGAGGAAGAGGGAACTTTCAGAGTTATAGCATTTGTCTTCCCAAGGAACCATTACATGTGATGAGGCCCTGCTTTCTGGGAAATGGCTAAACACCTGCCTGCCGATGGGAAGTAGTGAGTGCATTCCTTATTTTGCTTTGCCTTGGGGCACAGCTTTGTTTCACCTATTAAACTGTATTTATCTAAAGTCACAAGTTCTTGATTTTGCTCTTCCAATTCTCCCTCACATCCCACTGCAGGAGGGGTGAGGGGGTAAGTGAGCAATGGGGTGGGTGCTTAGTTGCTAGCTGAGATCAACCCACTACAACTAGGCTAGAAAGATTATTGACTAATTGGCTTATTGACTAAGTGGTCAGGGGCACTGCTAAGAGAGACAAGTATAAACCCCTCCTTTAGTAACTATTTATTTTAATAGAGTAGAACAACTTCAGATTAGCAGAGGCTGAAACTCAGGCTTAGACTGCCACCAGCCTGAAAGACAGAACGCACAACTGGGGTATCTGAAGACAAGGCTATGGTTTAAATAGCCAAAAAGGAAATCCAAAACTAAATCACTTCCAGGTGAGTACCTCACCTACAGTTATACCCAATCTACATCACTACAGGTATCTTTCACCAATTACTATTATTCATGTCTAAATAGTAGATGAGGTTATAATAACCTTCCTCCATCTAGGCCCTAAACCATATGAAACACCATATGGCTACATTGGACTGGCATTGAATCCAAGCCAATAAAAACAGGGAGGTGAAGGAAGGAAAAGAAAAAGAAAAAGCAAGCTCTCCATCATGGCATAGGGAAGAGCACCAGGCAGATGAGAGGAATGAGGATTTATTTATTTACTAACATCTACTGAAATATTCCAAAGTGTTCAACCTAATGAGAATTTAGTAGTTAGACCTCTGTTGTGGAAAAAGGCAGAGGGAAAGGGAAAGAAATACAGACTCTTCATCGGTGTCTTGAAAGAGGTGACCTACAATTTTTTATTCTAAGTTGGAGAAAATGCGAAGAGGAAGATTCTCCTGTAATTCATTCACATAAATTTGAAAAAAAAAGTTAGTTGAAAATGTGAGAGTAAGAAGCAAACTTGTACATGAGTGATTTGAAATGATACTGCTGATGCATCTTTAGTTTGGCAAAGAAGGAAGAGTACAGATTTTAAGAAAGTAGTCTTCAAAAATTTGCTAGCTAGGATACCTGGGAGACAAGGATAAACTTATACCAGGGAAGGGAGAGATTTTCCATTTCTTAAAGAATGATATTAAGAGCACAGATAAAAAGAATCCTTGAGCAGATAAAAGATAAGAACTCACAATGTGTTAAGCAGCTTAAAATTTGAAAAAGAAGTACATGAAATCAAAATGAGTTCAAATTTCTAAGCAGCAAATCAGAAAATCCATGGCAAAATGAGATAGATGTTGTCCTT
Organism: Anseranas semipalmata; assembly: GCA_013399115.1. Classification (NCBI taxonomy): domain Eukaryota; kingdom Metazoa; phylum Chordata; class Aves; order Anseriformes; family Anseranatidae; genus Anseranas; species Anseranas semipalmata. The sequence goes on from VXAA01007075.1 coordinate 576,119, forward strand.
TGCTAATAGTCACTAACAGTTTTCCGTATGCATGGCAGATGCAAGAGGAAAACCAAAGAAAGTGAAAATATAAATAAGGTGAGAATTCTGGCTGGAAATTGAGAGAAAAGACAAGGCCCCGTTGAACCAAGGGACACTGAGAACATGTTTTGGAAAGCATCAATATAGCTTCTACATATTTTCAGGATTCTGGAATAAACATATGTTTAGTCTGACCCACTACAGCTATTCTTGTGTTACCTATTCCTATATATTAGAACTGACAGAGATTAGGACCATGAAAAGAGGAAATTCCAGAAAAGATGGACAAGGTCATTATCTGCCACTCACAGGGGTACAACAGAGTCAAAAATCATGAAATAGCTTAAATTCAATTCCCAAGGAAAGACTGGAACATAAGGAAACTTATTTATAAGCAATACAAAGACAGCCAGATGTCTTGTGTACCTGTGAAGAAGTCAAATCAGTTACATTTTCTTCCATGATATTTTCCACTTTTTTTTTTTTTAACATTTTCTTCTGTGTTCTAAGGATAACATTTTCTTGCAATGCTTAACTGAATAGCTCTTGTTACTAGTGCTCCCATGTGAAAACAGGAACACAAATGCTCTTTAACAGGGGAATGGGGAGGAAGGGTGAATGTATATCACTTAAGTGCAGCTTATCATCACATTTTGATTTTCTCTAAAGTATTTGCTTACCTTCAGAAACTCTGTTCCAACTCAATGTTTCCATCATTGATTTTATATCACTGGAATCAGTTTTCAGCTCTTCTGATATATATATATATATATATTTTTTTTTGGTCCTGATTTATCTTCATTGCTGAGTAATCTCCAGCAGTGGATATTCAATCTTGTTTTTTCTTCTTAAAAAGATAACATCAGCTGAAGTCAGAGGTGCAATCTGTTGCTCCTTTACAATATTTTAAAAAACTGTGACAGTTTTGTTGTACAAAGCTCTATAATGGTGAATTAACTTTTGATAAGCCCTGTCTTTCTATAGTGTGAATTCAGTGTCTCTATGCACCTGGAACACCCAATAACTACAACTAATTTAGGGACAACATCAATGTGGAAATACCATCACGCTATAAATATACTCTGAGAAAAAACTCTATAGTCTCCATCTCAGTTACTCTCACCTATGGGAAGTAACAGACTATCAGAAAATCTTGAGCAGCAAAAGTACTGCCCACTATCAAGAGACTTTTACATGACAGATGTTAATTAGAGAGAGATGGACTCTAATGTGTGCTGGTTAGCATAAGTGCAAGCATTCCTGCAACAGCTTAATCATTTAGAAGAATAATGCAGGATCTTGCAGCTCTTTGACACAGTAAAGGCAGGCATTTAATTTCCTTCAAACAGATGCTTAAGAACAGTGCAGACGAAGATCTCCCATGATAGACTCCATAACTTTCCTAAACAATGAGTTCTAGTACTTTACTGTTCTTGCTATTAGAATGGATTTCACAGAAGTTCAGCCAGCCTGTCCTGGTAAACCATATTTTAAACCACCTAATCTTTCCTGTTACCCTCCTGAGAATTTTCTCCCATTTGCTTACATGTTTCTGAAACGCAGTACCCAAAGCAGCAGGAAGTACTGCAGGTAAGGCCTTAAGATTGTTAAATGGAACAACAATCTCACAGTTTTTGCAAGTCAGCTATACTCTTATCTGCCCCCACCAATCCAAATTGATGGGGGCAGATAAAGGAGTACCCCATCAACCAGGATTGGTGTCATCACCAATGAATTATGCTGTAATGAATTAAGGGATATATCTAGATCAGCTGCCCTTGTCCTTACAGGTGTCTTCAACTTCCCAGATGTTAACTGGGAATACCACACAACCAATACAAACAGGTGCAGAAAATTCACAAAATGTCAGCAGTAACTTCTTGGTACAGGTATTAAGGGACCTGATTAGGAAAGGTGCCCTCCTAGATCTGTTGCTTGTAAACAGAGAGGGTCTCATGGGTAAAGAATGCCATAACTGTTAGAGACAATAAAAAGAGCTTTTTAAAATACGTTAATGGCAAAAGGAGGACCAGAGATAACATTGGTCCCTCACTTGAGGTTGGTCACCTTACAAATAGGGACATAGACAAAGCAGAGATGTTCAGTGCCTTCTTCGCCTGTCTTTAACAGGTGAGCCCTGCGACCCAAGAACCCTGAGCTGGAGGAACATGACTGCAGGAATGATAAACTCCCAGCCAACTCCAAACTTGTGCAGGATTTGCTGCTTCAGCTGGATGCACGTAAGTCTATGGGGCCCAATGGGATTCATCCCAGGGCACTGAAAGAGCTGGCTGATATCATTGCAAGACTTCTCTCATTTTTCAATGGTCTTGGAAATCTGGAGAGGTCCCAGTTTTCAGGAATGGCAAGAAAGAAGACTCCTAGTAGTCAGTCTCACTTCAGTGCCTGGTAAAATAAGGGAGAAGAGTACTTTGGGAATTAGGGAAAAATACTTGAAAGACAATGCAGTCATTGGTCATACCCAACATGGGTTCACAAGGGCAAATTCCTGTTTAATGAACTTAATTTCCTTTTATTAGAAGATGACCCATCTAGTTGACCAAAGGAAACCAACTGATGTAATCTTTTTGGATTTCAGCAAAGCTTTCAATACTGTTTCTCACAGTATCCTTCTGGACAAAATATCCAGCATATGGCTAGACAAGTACATAACACAATGGGTGAACAAGTGGCTGAGGGGTCAGGTTCAAAGGGTTATTGTAAATGGGGTTACATCAGGCTGGCAGCCAGTCACTAGTGGGGTTCCCTAGGGCTCCATTTTGTGGCCAGTTCTCTTCAATGTTTTTATAAACAATCAGTATGCATTCAAATTCTGCATCCAAGTAAGTTTGCAGACTACCCTAAATTAGGAGGAGCTGTTGACTTCCTTGAAGGTAGTGAGGCCTTGCAGAGATCTTGACAAATAGAGGGCTGGGCAGTCACCAGCCGCGTGAAGTTTAACAAGAGCAAGTGCCGGATTCTGCACTTAGTATGGTGCAACCCTGGATATACGTACTGACTAGGGGAAAAGAGGCTGAAGAGCAGCCCCGCAGAGAGGGATCTGGGGGTTTTGGTTGACAGCAAGCTGAATATGTGTCACCAGTGTGCCCTTGCAGCCAAAAGGGCCAGCCGTNAGACGTATGAAGAGTGGCTGAGGTCACTTGGTTTGTTCAGCCCAGAGCAGAGGAGACTGAGGGGAGGCCTCATGGCGGACTGCAGCTTCCTCACGAGGGGAGCGGAGGGGCAGGCGCTGATCTCTGCTCTCTGGTGACAGCGACAGGACCCGAGGGAACAGCATGGAGCTGTGACAGGGGAGGGTCAGGCTGGGTGTTAGAAAAAGGTTCTTCACTGAGAGGGCGGTCGGGCACTGGAACAGGCTCCCCAGGGCAGTGGTCATGGCACCGAGCCTGCTGGAGTTCAAGAAGTGTTTGGACATACAGTTTGATTTTTGGGTGGTCCTGGGTGGAGCCAGGAGTCAGACGTGACGATCCTTGTGGGTCCCTTCCAACTCAGAATATTCTATGATTCTATGAATTTGTTAAGTAAAGAAGAATATATAGTGGCCACAAGCTCTACTTACTTAGCTTGTAATGCACAGCACTTTCCAGAGCCTGTTCTAAATTACAACCAGTAGCCACTTGTTCTTCACATTGGCTTTCTGCCTGACCACATCACCCATTGCTACCATTTGTCAGAGCGTTTTAAATTTTATTCTTCTATTCTATAGCACTTGCACTCCTCCCCAGACTTCGACCATTTGCAAGTTTATTAAATCTACTTTCCATTCACTCATCCAGGTCCATAATGATACTATTGTAGAACACCATCAAGACTGTCAAAATGCTTTCTAAAGCCAGAGCTTTCTTCTCTGCCCACAATGCCCATACCTTCTCAGGGTAGAAAATTGAACCAGTCTGCAAGACACGTTTTCGGTAAATCTCTATCAACTATTACTCATCTCCTGGCAAGCCTACAGGTAATTACAAATTATTTATTTATTTTGGAGCAACAATGAAGCTGACTGGGCTAGACTTTCTGACTATTACTTTGAGATCTCCATGTGAAAGAAACACTAGACTTGCTCTTTTTTTCCCCCCCGTGTTCCAACATGTCATCACTGAATTTCCCAAAACAACTTAGAGGCTCTGAGATTTCATCAGCCAGTTGCTTTTTGCTTTTTTTTTGGGGGGGGGG
>VXAA01007075.1:580362-604555 GCA_013399115.1 Anseranas semipalmata
GCGAAGGCAGCAGTGGGGTTGGTGTGGGCACAGGAGGAAGTGTTTTACCTTAGGATAGAGTTCAACAGGCTTAACCCATTTTAAAAGTATCTTACTGTAGTACCCTCTTAATCTGTTCCATCTCTTTTCAAGGTTATATTTCACCATTTTATCTCCGGATTAAGTCTTTCAGCCACCAGCCCACAGCAGTTAGCCATACAACCCTTTCAGAAAGCATTGGCATGATAAAAATGCAATGAAACCTTGATGATCTTACCAACGCATGTTAACTACCTTTCCTACTCTGAAGAGTAATTACCTCTCCCTGTTTTCTTACTGATGTTTATAGGATTTACCTTTTACTGAAATTGAAGCCTTTTCCTTTCTGCACCTCATTCTGCATCTCACTTTAGCCTTCAACTTGTGCATTACACATTCATTTTATGCACTCTAGTAGCTAACTAAATTTCCACTTCTGTTGTCTAAGGACGTAAAAAGGACAGACCAAAATATAATTGCATGAAAAAGGTCTGTATTTTTCTTGTACTACACATTTTTCCCCACTGGGAATACTTTGTCAAAAATAAAAGCAACTTGTTCAGTTAAGACACTTGCAAGCTGTTTGGCGATACTCTTATTAGCCTTTTTTCTTGATCCTGCAACATCTTAGAAAAGAGAAAAAGTGCATAAATATGAAATAAAAGTAAGTAGAAACTCAGCCAAAAAATCCAGAGGTTAATAGAGACTGTAGTGCTTATCCTCTTCATTTGGCAATGAATGTTCTGTCCTGTTTTCAGAAACACCATAGCTGAACAAAGGTATAGGCAAAGTCAAAAGCATCCACAGAGGCACAGTAAGAACAAAAGGAGGTTCAAAAAAAACATACTAGAGGGCAAGACTGTAGGAAAACCCCTTTCTAAAATGAAAAAAAATAATACAAGACCAAGTCAGGAAGCAGGGAAAAGAAGGATATCACGGCAACAGGACCACTAAAGAAACAGCGAACAACTATTTTCCATAGCCCTAGCACAGAGTGAAAAGATGTCAGCTTCATTTGCAGAAAGGCACTTTATTAGCTATATCTGAAAGGATAACAGCCATTGGGATATACCATCTAGAGCTAGCTCTGAATTGACTCAAAACCACTAACGGATATGATACAATACTGCACAAATGCCTCTATAGTATTATAAGGTGTACCAATTAGTCTACATGACCACCAGATTTCTTCCAGCCCTGCTTTTATGGGGTTGTAGAGCCTGAAACATATCCTTGCAGAAGTAAGATATACAAGAACAGTCAGTTTACATAAGACACTATTGGCCCCAGAAGAAGTTGAAGTCCTTAAGTAACTAGTTTTCAAACTGAAGTATTCCACTAACTTATTTTTCATTTTTATGCAGTGTTTAATCTACTACACCTCATTGCACACATTTTTTCACCTGCAAAATCTGAGATACCCCGTGCTTCCGCTACACACAGTGGTTAAACTTTTGTATTTGAGTATCACAGGGAAGCAGTTAACATACTCGAAGATAGCTGTGCAGAACTTTGACAGGTTTGGCCTCATGATGTTTCCTCTGTTCCCTTCAGACGAAGCCAGTTCCTAGGATGACCCAGAAGAGCTGGGAAGTGCCCCCTTTGAGTCCTCAGGCCACCCCTCTGCAAAACAGCTACCATCATGGAAAGAGTTCAGCCATTAGACACCATTACCTTGGAATTTCTGATATTCTGAGCTCCTCCTTGGGCAATGACATTCAGCCTGGCTTACTCCAAAGACAGCTTTAAGCCCACCTGCCCAGGCAATGCAAATGAACTTCCTTCCTAAGGAACAGAGAGATGATGGAAAGCTGGCTCGCCTCTCTCTGATCAGCTCCTCAGGGAGCCTCATGAAGCAAGCATGCACTGCAACGCCTCCCCACAGTCCAAGAACTCTTCTGTAGTTACCAGTCAGAAGAGCTTGGCTTCTCTCCCTGTGGGTGCCAGCTGTTCCTAGTCTACGCACATCTGTTGTCCTTTGGACACCCAGGCCATGTGCAAGGGAGAGGGGCATTGCAAAGGCATATTGGAGATGTGCTGTACTCTGGTGTGAAAAATATCACATTGTCAACTTGCCTGATAGAGTACATTTAATTCAAGCTAAAGCAAAACACTCCAAAAATTTCTTATAAATAAAATCTATATACTGCCAGTTCAACCCACTGAAGCAGGTAAGATTAGGGCGTGATATGAGCCAGAGGCAGAAGAAGGGAAGGGATGAGAAAAGAAGGAGCCCTCGGCAACCAGACTTCCTCAGGCCACAGCTCCACAGCAGCCTAAGAATAATCAGAAAGGTCTCCCTTTGCTAAAGTGTCCTCCAGAGTCGACAAGACAGCATCACATCCACCTTGATATCCGAGTCTGCAGCCCTGACAAGGGACCTTCCTCAGCTCTGGTAGGGCACATCAGTTCTTACAAGCGTAAGTGTATCCTTTGGATGGACGATCTTTCTTCCAGAGACTTCTGACATGATCCTATGAGCAACCTGCTGGCTGTGCTGAGAAGGGCAGCTGTGCTCCTTCCCCAGCTCTTTTCCTCCATCCCAGTCATGCAGTCCTTCCCTTTCCCTTGCAAACTAACTCAGCTCACACACAGATAAGGTAAGCACTAGATGCAGCAGGAATATGCAGAGAAGGGCAGAAAAAAAGGGAGCAGAATTACCCCTTTTGGCAGCAAGCTGTTAAAGCAGTTCAGCATGACGCGGTTTCATCCTCATCCTACTTCTTCCTTACCTAAGGGAAATGTGATTGGTCTTAATTCAAACAGGCACTCTTTCACTTCCTTAGATGTATTTTTGTACTTCTCTGGCTAAAAAAATTCTGCTTCAAGAAAGAGAACTCCCTCCCTGTTTTTGATGACTTTCACTTCCGACAACTCAAGTATGCTTAAATACAAAATCATTTACATTAGTCTTTACATATTACATCAGCCCGTATATTAATAAAACATAGAAGTGTCCACTTATGACAATTACACTCAACATTCTTATTTCTTGGCTGAGATGAGCTGCAACAAAACAGTCATTTCACCACTTCGGGGCAACAGTTTTCCATCCCCAGGAAGTTTTTAAAATCAGATTCACATCATCACAGTAAAATAGCATTTTTCATAGCTAAGAACTAATTATATGAACATACAAGATGCAAACAATAGGAGTCATTACTAGCCCTTCAGAGAGTAACACAATGGCAAACAGCTAAATGCACTTTATGAACAGTTAAAAACTAGATACAGCTTGCTGGGGCTGGGGAACTCCAGAGATACTGTGCCAACCCCCCACTGGAGCACATCGGATGGCTTTTCCTCCTTCATATTGATGACAGTCACTGTAGGTGACTACAGAGCAGGATTCTCTCCAGAACAGCGGGAACAAGAGGAGATAGCTGAATCCATTACACTATGGAGAATAGCTCTCATCCAGCATGCAATTTAATAGTCAAGTCCAACATGCAAAGTTTTATAACTGCAATTGCTCACACAGGAGCATTACAGATTTGGGAGTACTGGCATATTTCAAAAAATAATGACGCTGTATGAGCTGTGATAAAATGTACTTTTTTATTTCCCATACATCTGCCAACTAGCAGCATAATCTTTGCAGTTAAAAAAAAATGAAGATTTGCAAAAGAATCACTAAGAACAGTTCTGGGAAGTGTCCAAACAACACATCCATGCCAGAGAGCAATAATAGGACACTAGGTACATTCAGAGTGTGTAGTTACTTTTATCCATGAGATGATCATGATTTAGGTGAACGCAGCCAGGCAACCAGATTACTTAAATACAACTCAGACATTACTTGAGGATACATTTTGCAACATTTTTGTACAAAATGAACTAGATTCCTCAAAGCACTTTGAGATCATTTGCCCACAGAACTGGATTACAATCCCAAAAAGGCAGTTAAAAATAAATTGAAAAACAATGGCAAAACCATAAAGCCTAAAAAAAAAAATCATCCTTGGAAAACAATGAGTTTAGTCCTATGTTTAATTTGAGATGAACACATAAATTTACTTAAGGCCCTACAAAAACAGATGGAGTAAGATTAAAAGTAACACTATCAGGAGTGATATGCTAGGATTTTTAAGAGATAACTCTTCAGTTCAAAACATCACCATCATATCTGATGACTGTTGCTGCTACAAAGATTTGTTCAAGCACTAGTCTAAAAGAGGACACTAATACGGAAACACTTCTAAAGTATATTCCTTAAGACAAACCCATGTATGTGAAGAACAGCCCTTTTCCACATTACTCAAGCCCAATCATAGATTTGCCAAGTCTGAATGACGTACTTATCGCTGTGTCTTTGGCAGGAGACCGGGAAGCCTTACTGGGAACTGTGAAGACACATCCAGCAAGCCTGTCAAAACAGGGACTGTTCACACATAGCTAAGAGGATGAGACAACCACCCTCACGTGACTTCTGCAGTTGCATCGGAAATCTGAGGAAACAGTTGAAAGGCATTAAAACAGCTCTCCACTCCACTGTAGGAGGACTCAGGATGCTGATCTGAAACTTCTTCTAAAGCAAAAGTGGATGTGCCTCATATCTCTGGAAGAAGTCAGCATTCCTATTAGTGGGATGCAGATTTCTACTGTTACCACTTACGGCTGGCACCATTTGTCTGCTCAGCAAGTCTTGCACATCAATGCTGGTTCCACACACATCACAGGGGTAGCACTGGTTCTACAGCTTGAAAAAAATCCTCCATTCAGCAGGGTAACATGGCAGGATGAGGGATGAACGAGTGCTCTTTTGCTCAATTACGTTACAATTCAGCTTTTTTTTTTTTTTCAAACCTATAGGATAGACCTCACCATTCTGGAATACCTCCAAGGCCACAAGTTTTAATTTGCTGCCAGCCAGATGCACCACCCTCCATAGTCAGAGCACCACAACTGCTCTTACCCATGTGTACACTGCAGAGCAATCAGCTACAGAAGCTGGTTCTTCTGGTTCTCTCTCTTTGATGTCAACAGATGTTTAGACATCCACAAGAGACCAAGTTCAACAGCAGGGATATTGAGCGCTCCCTCAGAACATGGTGATGAGGATTCTTTTCTAAATGCGAAAACAAAAGCTTATTCCATTCAAATTAAGGATAGTGTCATGATCTACCATTGCTGGGCAGGTATTGCAGCCAGTAGGAAGTGGGTAGTCCCAGCTACATTTTCAAACTTAATACAATCAGATGTTAGGCACATCTGCAGAGAAGAATATCTCTGAACATACAAGGGACCTTAATTACAGATATCTAGGAAATCTGGTAGCCCAGCATTAACTGTTTTTAAAAAAGCCTAGAATTAGTCTGCTTAAAATTAGATGGCTCAGGATTCAGGCAGGACTTGCTCAGACTAAATTCTGCCTTTTTTTTTTTTTAATTAATCTTTGTTATGAATTCAAAATAATTCAAGTGCCAGGTCTTAAAAAAAAACAAAAAAAAACCACTAGATTCAGCCCCTGCCCAGCTTCTACCAGACAAAGATCTCTCAGCTACAAAAGATACAAAGTCATACTTCCAGATAAGTGGTACAGTTCTCGACACCTATCTAATCTAAACTGATTCCCATCCAAGCAATGAAAGCTTCTTTGTAGATCAAAAACCAGGAAACTAATTATGAGCAGTTAGGTCCTGTCTACCTCTAACAGAGAAGTTCCTTTCTTAGCACTCCAGTTTTGCATACACCATCCTTCAGCATTACCTGCCCCCACAAAGAGAAATAGCCTAGAGTGAAGTAGCATCTAACTTTCAGACATCAGGTTATCTAAAATTAGGTAGTGTTGAGCCGTACAGGGCAAGCTGTAAGTTATTCTGGTGGATTTAGCACATGGATGAGTCTTTTCCCTAGCCTTTGTCTCATCTAGGACAAACTGCTTTTTCATCAACTATGTCTCCCTAGAGATGTCGGCATCTTCCAACATGCTGTCAGGTAGCATTTGGATAGGCTTGAAATAGCACAGGCTAGAAGTCATATCAAAAAAGTATCTAGAAAAAATAAATGTTCTCTGTCATTGTTTCCTACCACCATGCTCAAAGTTAGTTCAAGAAAGATACAATCCAGCTTTTGAACCTCTTCTGCATGCTATTCTACTCCCTACCAGAACTGAGGGCATGACTAGTGAAGCCTGAGAACTTCTACAACAATAAATGTTAGTTGAGTATTAATTTATCACAAATGTATTTTCAAATATAGAAAAACTTCTGGTCTGTTCAACACTTCCTGAAAGGGATATATATATATATATAAATTTAATCCCTTTGTGAATTGGAAAGAAAGTTTGTTGTGTTTGAAGTACTTAGGGAAAATACAAAATCAAAACAGCATATTCCAAATCACGCAAGATCTGAACTCTGAGAGGTTTTCAGCAGTAGCTGCACCCCTCATTTTTAAAAGTCTGATTCTAAAATAATCCTGGTTTCAATGTCTGCGCAACTTAAAACAATATTTTTCTAGTCAAGAATATTAAAAGGGCTCTCACTATTGTTTCAAGATCAGTTCATGAAAAAATAAAGTACTCGCTTCATACTTGGTAAAATGAGAGTTCCTCTTGAATTCATGTTTTATAATTGAAAGTGTGATGTTTTCCATGCACAGGAAAGATGTATTCACTTTGAAGAACTCAAAACAGAAAAACATTCCTTTAAAATAAACTGAAGTTTTCTTCATTTGTGTACTCCAAAATAATATTCCATGCAAATCAGACATACCTGCTATCAACACCTTGAACGTTTCTATTTGCAAAGGATGTAAAGTCAGCAGGAAATACAGATTCAGATTTGTACTGTTCTAACCTAAAAGTTCACAGAAGAAGAAGTGCAACTCAGAGAATGTTAGGTCTTAAGCAATACCTTTAGATCACACATTACATGTTAGAATTAAGCATTCCAGTCCCATAACATTCTTTCAAGTACTTAATACAATGAAGACCACATGCTGCAATGCTGCAAGGTGTTTTTTTTGTTGTTGTTGTTTTTTGAGGGGAGAGGGAATAGAGTTATCATGGACATTCACATTAATAAGAGTCCTTCTTGCTGTCCTGATTCTGAAGTACTCTTGGTTGAAGTGATATACTTGCAGCTTACGGGAGAATTTTCAAACTCTGTATAGCTCATAGTAAAATAATGATTTATGCTTAAGCAGCTTAGCAGAAGCAGAGTAGATATTAAGTCAGTCTTTATTTCATCTCCTCAAGAGGAAGTTCGATACATTCTGGTGGAAAGCCCACAGACTTGTTACAGTAGAAATTAGGCACATGTTAAGCTTCATGTTTGCCCTGAATATTCTCACAGTCCAGCCTTAGAGGAAATATGTGGATTCTCACACTAACAATTTTGACATCAAACTTTTTAAGCAACTTTGAAGTGTAAGTTGTATGTTGTATGTGTGGTTCACCTCTAAGATCAGTCCTCCAGAAACCAAGACTCTTCTGTCTAATCCCCTAAATATATTACTCTTTTCTTAGAGGTGAATCTGGATAAGAACTATAAGCTAGTTGTGTTAGATGTGCTTAAACTGTCTATTTTAAATAAATTATCATCTTAAAGGTGTAACTTTGATTCAAGTGCTATTGTTCATGCAATCCCTCCGAGCAGGAGGATGTTAAAGTCAGCCCAACTTCCAGATAATTTATGTAACAACCACATCTCCCTAAAGCTGGTTAAGAACACTAGAATTTGCCAATTCTAAATAATCCTGTGAAACAAGCTTAATTTAGAAACAGAATGTTTTAAAATTCGGGCTGTTACATTAACAGAAAACAAACTTACCACAATCAAAACAATGTTTTTTTTCTTTTATGAGAAGTATAGTCAAAATACACATTTGCAGGAAAAATTGGTATTCCTTTGTTTTATCTGTAAGATAGCTGATTTTGCAGAAGTTTGCAAGAAAACAGATTACACAAGTGTAACAAAATTCATTGGTATGAACTATGATTTAAACCTCAGAGCCTGAAGAATGGTACAGCTTATGTGTATTTCAAATTATTTTAGACGATTTCAGGAAGGGATGAATTTTTTCCCTTACTTAATGTCACAAGGAATGCTCTATTTCCTTCTCGTACTGGAACTTCACTGTTTTAATGCTGTCAAAACAGGTCGAATATCTACTTACTTACACAGAGACAAGTAAGTTATCAACATTTTACAAAAGCTATTATGCAGTTTGCCCTAAGAGTAATCTTTCTCCAAATTCTGTTGTAAGCCACTGTACAATTCAGGAACTTGCACTGACAAAGTCAAGTAACAAAACAGCTATGAGCCCAAGAAATACTTTCTAAACAGCAGAAGACATCTCAAAGAATCTGAAGAGCTATGCGTGGACTGATTACTTAGAAGCAAAACAGAAGCATTGAAAGAGTTTGTAAGATTTAAATTACCCCATTATTTAAGTATGAAATCAATGTTTTGTGTGGCATGATTCTGGTACAGGTGCACAGTACCTACGATATTACCGTTTTGAGTGCAAAATCTCAAGTCCACCCTCACATCTCCACCTGAAGTCAAAGCAGAAAAATACAAAAAAGGTACCAAATGTTGCTTTGCACTCCTCACCAGGAAAGACTTTTCACTAGTTTTTTTTCACAATCAGCAGCAAATCTGCTGTGTACTGTCAGATCTCAGCTAAGAAGTAAAACAGACTATTACAGGCTTTATTGTATTTATGATTTGTAACTCTAGCTAAATCACCAGTCACTACAGAATAAGTAGCAAGAGGAGGTCCCATTTGGCAGGTGTTGTTGCTGAATTCTATTAAACATACTTCTGGTGACAATAGTTTTTTTAAAATGCATCAGTAACATTTAAAGCTCACTAACTTCTAAATGTTCACAAGCCTCAAACACAGTAGAAACTAGTTAGAAAATACAACCAAAAAAACCAAAAATATGCCAGGTCTGACTACAGAACTACACCTATTCAGAAGTTTCAAAAGCTCACACAGATTAAATTGGAATATTATTCATATACTCAAAACAGTGAAACAATTCTGATGCTATTTTAACTTTAGTGCAGAAAAATTTTATCTTTGAAACTTAATTGAAGTTGTTAGATATTTGCTTACAAAGAGGAATACTGTGTTACAACATGACTGGAAAGTTTAAATTTGCTCAAAAACCCGCAGAAAACTCTAGATGATCATTTCATAGCTAACAGCCAAATAAGTCAATTATAGCAATCATATTACAAGAGCTACCACAGAAAGAATAACTTCGTGGAAGAAAAGTAATTCATTGTTTTACTTACTAGTGTTTTATTGAACACAGCACAGGAGACAACAATGAAAAAAATATTGGTAGCTCTGTTTCTTGAAGTTGCTGCAAGTACTGATCAATCACATGCATTTAAGTCAGGGCTATCTTACATTCACTGCTATTCTTATTGGGTGCTATTGGATGTTCAAATCCAGCTGGTGACTTCATCACACAAAATTCAACAGCACCTCTGGCTCTTTTTAAAAGGCACAGCTCAGTAAAACGTCGAAAACGTCAAGTGTCCATCACACAAAGGAAGTGCTAAATAGAGATGAATTCTTCAGTGTATATTCAAGAGAATTACATGAGTGCACACAAAATCTTTTAAAGTGTTGTCAGTCAAAATGTTCATTGAACTCCTGAGAAACTTTATGAGGATGTGACAGGTGAAAAATAATTTGGGTTATGACTGCTTACAATTATTTACTACTTGTATGACAGAAGGTGAGAGAAAACATCTGAAAACTTCTGAATGGCCATGCTTCTTACTAGCTGCAACTAGTAAGGGGCTGGTTGTAAAAATCTTGGTAACACCTGGATTAAACAGGTAGTACTTACCAAATCCTCCAAGTAAAGAGGCAAGAGACAATGCCACCACAAAGGCTGATCAATGTACTTCTGCATATAGACTACTTAGAAAACAGGACTGGTCTGGGAAGAATCTAGAAATTAAGAAAAGCCTGGAAGCAGGGGAGCAACAAACATCTAGGGATAGCTAGGCATCCTGGCCTGAGACTGCATGCAACCCACAAGCAGCTGCATGGCATAAAAGCAATACTTCCCTGCCAGTCTTCCCAGACAAGCAGTAATCTCCCCAGTGGGAAGTTGAGATTGAATGGATGCAACTCTGCAAAATTGGGTATCACAGCCCAGTCTTAGGCTCAGAAACATTAATGAACAAACCTGTATATGATACAGCCAAAGAAGGGAAGTGAATTATCAGTTAAATCTGTTGATGAAATATGAACAAAACCCACAAAAAAAGAACATCTGAGCAGTTACTTTATTTAAATTAGCTCATGTAACTTTTCCACCAGGGCATCCACAAAGAACCATTCGCTGTCAATTCTTGATATCCTCTGGATGCAGCCTGTAAGGAGCTTCCAGACAGCCAGCAGGCTCCACTTCCCATTTAAGTCATTTGAACTTCTTGTAATTTCTTGCAAGTTTCCCCACGGTCATGTTTAAATAGTGTTCAGCTCATTCTAGTCAAAGGGAGTTCAGACTGCCTGATCAAGCTGCAGTACCTGCTATCGGTGTGTGAATATACTTATGTCCTTTCAAATGTCTCATTGGTAGCAAACAAATTTGTTACCATTAGTTGAACAATCTCGACTGCGTATTTGTAGCTTATGACCAGGATCAGATATCCACATTGCCACACAAACATGGATATTGGAATACTTGCCACAGAAGACTTATTAAAAGATTTCAATTTTTTTTGTTGTTGTTCCTGTAAGAGTCCGAACATTGGTTCCCAATATTCATGAATTAACTAAGCAACTCACCTAGGACTTCTTGAAATACTGGAACCGAATTAAAATTCAGAAGTTCCTAAGAGTCTGCTGTTCTGAAATACTGCTGGGAAAGGCATACTGTTCTTGAAACAATTGAGCAGAAAGCTGTCAGTGCTTCAATAATTATTTAACAACTTGGCTTATAAGAAGATAACCTAAATTACATTTCATTACATTTCATGTGCTTGTGTGGACTGTAACGTCCCCTCAGGTAGCATTAGAACTTTAAAAATCTGTACTTGCAAATATTTTCTCTTTCACAGGCTGACGTTAGAATATCTGAAGATATTTTTCAGCCTCAAAAATATAGCTCAGTAACTATGTAGCTAACATAACATTATGTTAAAGACACATGAAGGACAAAAATATTTATAAACATATTGGCTTGTAAACAAGTTGACAACATTCACATTAAATATTGAAAAACTTCAAACTAGACAATATGCCTTAGAGAAAAAATAAATTAACAGCTGATCAAATCTTAATTATTCCACTGGTTATTAATGAGTCAGGCACCTGGCAGCTTCAGAACTGAACCATACTAAAACACTGCAACAAGGCTGAATATTGTCATTTACACTAATGATTTCCTTTGACAGAACAAAAGCCACCTCATGGTTACTAGAGACCCCCACTGTAGCTTAGTGTGGATAACACAGTGAAGCGACTTATTCTTCCTATACTGGGAACTCACTACTTCAAATTCATGTTTCTGGCATACTTTAAGTACAGTTTCCTACCAGCTATAGTTTAATATGGGAATCCCAGAAATGTCAGCAAAACTAACGTAGACGTTAAGTTGTATCCATCTGAAAGTGAAAACTTGATCCAAATCTTTCTTGCAATGTTTATACCAGCTGTTTTGCAGGATTTTAGCTCATTTTATTTATGAGCTTGAATAAAAAAAAGAAAGTGTTCTACAAGTTAGGTCAGGTCATTTATCATTTACGAAGCGTAAGTTAAGAGAAAAACAACATGAGTTATGAAATAATGGCAGTCAGTTTATCAAATTGTACATCAGAAAGTTACACATATACATTTAATCATAAAACAGTATTTTCTATATATTATGCAAATCCACTTTCACTATTTGCTCTGATATAACAGAGATACTCAAAAGTGATATTCAGTTTTTGACCCCCTTTAAGTAAGTACACTTATTTCCTCTATTTTTACAGGTGCAAGGATGCTCATTTGGATAGCAATTCCACATGGATATTACTTTCAACATAATTTTAAGTTACATTTACCCATCTTGAAGGCAAAGGCTATCAACGATAATAAACAGAAAGTTCATCATCACTCATATCTGAATCATCTTCATCCACTTCACCTTCAATGACCGATTTCTTGCCTTTGCAGCATGATACAATCAATCCAATTAAAAAGACCTGCAAATTTAAAATAAGTAGTAAAGTTACGATTACTCAATTAAGGGCAATATATGTAAAACTGAATGGCAGTAGGGTGATGCAAATAATTCAATGATGATTATCAGTGATCTCCTGATCAAAGTACTTACTGCAATGAATGCCCAATTCCCAAAGTAGTAGACAGCACTGAAGAACCAAAATTTGTGAAGAAAAAGGTATGTCCGAGTAACAATACACTGATCTAAAAGGAAAGCAAACAGAATTAACATAGACCAAATAAAAATAAGCTAATTCCAATTTACTTATAGGATAACAACTCTGCACTTTCAGAGGGTATTCAGCTTTTAAAAACAATTCTGCTCCACTAAATCAAATGTACTAACCTATCAAAAATGTATACGAGACAGATATTTGATTATGGGATACTGAATACAAGAACAGATGGCACTGAAAGCTGACAGTTACATAGGTAATCCCATTACTATTGGGTACTTGTACAGATCTGTCAATTATTGCCTCTTCTGACACAGATCCTATTATAATCACCTTCCATTTTAGATGAACTGTAACCATAAGGAGATATAAAGCAGATTCTATATAAAAAAATGCACTTCAGTACCTTGAAAAAAATGCCTCCTTACCAGAATTGCATAAATTTTGTAAAAATTGAAGTCAACCATGATGTTGAGTTGTGTAGGCAACACACACACACACACACACAGGGTCTTTTGTGACTCAGATAGCAGAAGTCTTACTTGCACCCAAGACTCAACAATGTTAGTCAAATCTCTTTCCTTCCCTAACACCATAAACGCAGCCACATTTAAAAAAACATGCAAGTATTCTTTTCTATTATAAAGCGGCACTTTTTTTTTTTTTTAACAGAATTAAGGATCAAATTGTCAAGACATTTCTAAGAGTGCAGACTGGTACCATAAATGCTTGTACGTGACACTGAGCCTGTAACATTCAACAGATCATGTAAGGGGGCAGTCAGCGTGACATGCAAGCCAGCTGAATCATCTCTCCAATGCAAGGAGGAATGCACTGAGTTCATGCTACGATGTAATGTGACCTCCTGTTTTTCTCATTTACCATGCTCCAAACCCAACCCAAAGGCTATTTCAGTGCAGAGACTGGCATCCAAACAGTTTGAACACAAGAGAATGCAAGCAACTCAGAATTTGCCTATTCTTCAGTCAGTTCTGACCCCAGGTTCGGAAATACCCCCTAGGTGCAACTGAACTCCCACTTCCTAAAGTTGCAAGTGATATGCTGATGCTTATATAGTTTCACTTTTTTAGAGCCATCTAAAAAGCTACAAGCAGACAAATGACAGTTTCTGAACGCAAACATTTTGTTTAAAGATTAAAGTTCCATATCAGAGAAGCTGCTTTAACACCGCCACATACTATAGCTCACTACTTGCTGGAGAGAGGAAAGGTAGGAGTTCAGGATTGGCTTTTTCAGAAAGGTCTGCTGCTTGACCTTGCCAAGATAACCTCCCCCGAAACCAAATCTCTGCAGTGTCTAGAATTCCTGTATATAAACAAACATCTCCGTCACTTCAGCAGTTCTCCACTGACTTATACTTGATAAAACTGACAGAATAATTAAAATATTAAGTTAATACTACTTTATGCAGCACACTGATTTCCATTAGCCTGACATACTGCATGATAGTATCAGCAGACGAAAAAGCTAAACTGGGATTTCACAAGTATTCAAACTAGGCATACTACACAGACACATTCTACAAATAATTAAGGTGTAAAACAGCTCAAGTAGAGAAAGCATGCTTCTCCACTAACATCAAATGAAAGTACAAGGAAAGCAAAGGAATTCTGCTTAAGTAATGGCTTCCTGGTTTTCCACTTTTCTTTGCATAACTAAGATTCAATATTTTTTCATCCCCTGTTAATACCATTCAATAGCACATACCCTACACAAGAGGAAAAGAAGTCAAGTAGCACACTACATACCGCTATTTGCTAGCATGACATTGCCACAAGAAGGGTGAAGTAAAAGTTTCTGATAAAGTCAGAAATACTGGTACAGTGAAGATGCTTCATAACTGCAGATAGTATTGTCAACACCATCTGCAGCTCTCCAGCTGGTTACTTGAATTAAAGAACAGCTAAAGGACTTTCAGATGTCTCTCTACAGTAATTGGATTAAATAGATGATGGTAAATATTTTAGAGCACTTTGACCTTGACAAAACATTTCAATGGAATGTGTCACAAGTTCAAGGAAGTTTTAGTTATTCCTTCTGAACTAAAATATTACTAAATAGGCTGATGTAACAACATTTTTTAATTTATTCCTACGATGACAGAATTTAGAGTAAGTTAATAACTTGAATTAAGACAAAAACCTTGTTATTAAGAATGATAGTTGTGAATATTACTGACAAGATCTTGATCTTTTGGATAGGTAACTGTCACTACTAAGAATAAAAGCATATTATGTAATGCTGACCAAGCAATAAAGCCAAAAAACAGGGATTCAAGACAGAATAGTTTCTTAAAGAATACTAGCAACAAGTGCTAATAGTCACAATTACCCGAAAAGACAACTATATTTTACTTCAGGCCAACTAAAAGTTTTTCATTCTTGTGAATTAGAAAAGCCTTAGGCTCAATTTACTTATATTCTTGATTAAAGGCTTTTTCTGAAAAGTGAATTTGCTTAAGATGAATTACAAGGATAAAGAAATCTGTTGATAAAAAAATCCTAAAGCCTGAACAGTTATTTTATGCACTGAAAACTCAGATTATAACAATTTACATATAACCTAGTTTATCTTTTCTGCATCTCAAAATACAGTGAGCTCTCAAAAGGATGTAAAAATTAGTTTTAGGGGAGATGTACAAATAGGTGTGAACAAAGTAATTTAAAAACATTGCCGTTCTTTTGGAGTCAATATTGAGGTGCACACTGGTTTTATCTGTTCATTAACGAACTGGATGATGACAGATTACATCCTCAGTACGTCTCTAGACCAAACTAAGAGGAAGCAGGGAGCAGAGGCCCAACAGAGTATATGATAAGGCTGCTGTCCTGAGGGAGCCTATTATTTCAGCCCTTTGAAATAATCCTTGAAGTTCAAAGACAGAAGGGAAGTACCTGCACCTGGAACAAAATAACACCATGCAACAGTGCAGGCTGAGGATCAACCAGATAAAATGCAGTTTTGCAGAACATGTCTGTGTCCTGGTAAACAAACTGGAAGTGGAGTTACCAGTGTGTAATTGAAATTGAAACATGTAACTGAAAACCATGCTTTACTAACAAAAGTACAGCCAGCAGGTCCATGGAAGAGATTACTTCCTTCTACCCTAATTGGAACTGCATCTGCTGTGTTATTTCAGGCTCCCCAGTATAAAAGAAATATTGGCATACTGGAGCAAGTCCAGCAGAGGACCACTGTAACAGCTAGAGCACACCTCATACAATGAAGATGTGTTTGTTCAGCTTGGAGTAAAGGTGCTTGCAGCTGTGCCTTATTGCTACCTCTGCTATCTAGCAGGGGCTTAAAAAAATACAGGGCAAGACTTTCAAGCCTGCACAGTGAAATGACAGTGGGTGACAGACAAGCTGCAGCAGAAATATTCCTATTAGATAACAGGATAAACTTCACCATGAACATAGTTAAACATTGAAACAGGCTGCCCAAAAGGTTTCAGAATCTGTGGAGACACTCACAGCAACTGGAAGGGCTTGAGCATCCTGCTCTGTTTGACCCTGCTGGAGGGTCAGACCAGATCTCTTTACGTCCTGTGTGCTCAAAACCACTACAATTCACATTACAGGAAGGTATATATATAGGGACAACACAAACAGATCTAACACTAAATATGGCATTTCGGATGAAAAATCTAAACTGAGACTGATAATGTCATTCACAGACAAAGTTTACATGTCTGATTTCAAGCTGAACCTAGTTTTGGTAAAAATACACTCAAAAGTACTTCCAAAAGAAAACCTGCAGCTTTTGTGTGTGTTAGAATGTGGAAGAACTGCATATTCCAAATAGTAAAAGCACTGAAGACATGGCTTCATGTATTCAAAAACACTTCACATTTCACACGGCCCTGCTGCCAATCATCCAAGAGTGTGACAGAAAGCAGCTGCTGCTGGCAGTCCAACTTGCAACTTGAGCTTCAAGAAAGGGTTCGATGCATTTATAAACTTAAATTATCTATCAAGTTCCAAAAGGTTTGAGATTTCACCTGAGAAAGTGTAACTAAGTGGAAACTATATTTCATCCTCACAGGCATTACTTCCAGGCCTGTGCTGCTACTCAAAATTTAAGTAGTAATCTAAAACTTGGATAAGAACATTAAGCTGGGATGATGGTTAACGCACATCTTTGGTGCCTCACATGCAGCAGCACTTCAACAGCTGACATCTCAAGCGTTCTTTCTAGTCTTTTATTTCCAGACAGTCTTTCAGTAGCACAATGGAGAATAACAAGACACACCTATTATTTGCTGCCATTCCTGTATGCTTCACTTGGGTTACATGACTCAAGACAAGCATCACCTTATATCACATAATGAACAACATTCCTACAGGCCAAGCCAGTTCCACATTACAATACAATAAGTCAACTGCCTCTGAATTGCATTTAAGATGTTAGAATTTTCTTACTATGGCTTTCCTGCAACAAAGCTAAATTGTATTTTGACAAATAGGGTAAGCAACTCCAGCAAGAATGGTTGGTTTTGGATGCAGTAACTTGTGGAACACTTAGCTGGACAGAAAACTTCTAGACATTTTTAGATGTCACCTGGAACCTACAAGTTGCATCAATATTAATATTCTTCTCTGCCACAGTGTATCAATATTTAAATAAAATGAGAAAAAACACTGATTCCTATAAACTGAGTAACAGGGCAGAGATCTCAGGTTTAAAAACGGTCTCAGAGAAACATGTCTTTACTTAGCAGAAAGTATGCAACAGCAGAATATGAAGCAGCCTTTAGATTTATTTGAAAGATCTATAATAGCAAAGGTTTTTCTTGGAATTGCTGCCATCCATTTAGTGAGTTGTTTAAGGGACATTCCTATGGTAAACTAAGGACCGAAAAAGCCTTTTTATTTATTTTGCATAAGAGCAACATTTTCTTCTCAGCAGTATATGTAATGCTTTCTCAAACTCCAAAATAAAAGGCATTTCTTAATTGGATATCTCATCTTGGACAAAAGTTGTGTTGTAACGCAGACCATATGAAATACTACAGAAATGTTTAAGAACCACGGATTAATCTGTGGCTATAGAGTACACAGAACAGCAGTCCTACTATTTAGTTTTGTCTTACAATTCAACATTTCACTAGGGAAATCAGACAAAAAAATAGTCATTTATAGTAATCAAACTGACCCAAAAAAATAACTTTGCCCATACAAAGAAACTATACGAGGAAGTTAATGACCCACAAAAAAATAGTTTCAACTGGGTAAGAAACCAAGGACATCTAGCAGTGTAATAGACCCATAAAACCATATTCCATGTTCATCACCTTGTGTAATGTCCAATTCATTTTTCCTCAAGAGGGCAACAAAACTTTCACTCCTAGCATGATTACACGTCGAGTGATCAGAAGCCCTTTCGACCACAGGATGGAAGGAGTGCTACAGCACTGTAAGCTATCCTGAGAGACATGAACCATTTCTTGCAGTTTCAAATATATTTTTCATTCATGCAAAATAGTGGAAATAGGCAGCAAGTAATAAAGTGTAAACACTCTGCTAAAGATTGAAGCCTCAAAAAACAGAACATGGAGTTGCTTCCAGTTCTGGCTTTGGTCACAGACCAAAGCACTCAGATGGACAAGATAAAATAAACTTCAGGTGTCCTCAGATACAAGCAGGTGTATCAAAAGTTTTCTAATTACAAGTTTCCCCTTTGCTTTTGTACCCATCATATAGCAACTTAACAGCTTCATCCAGTCTTCTGGAAGTGTTAAGGTTACTCTAGGACTTCAAACTGCCACAGAAGTTTGATGTTTAAGATTGTGTTTCATATATCACTTTCACAGGTTTCAATGGAAACAGATTCATTGAGTGGCAGTAACAGCTGCCTCCAGTCACGAACAATATATTTTTTTGTTGTTGGATAAACAGAGAAAAAAAATGACTGTTTTTGTTGCCTGTTACTCAGCAGTTTCTACATGTAAAGGGGCTGCTCGCATACTCCGAGCACCTCCCCACTTGTCCCATATTATTCTTTAATGCGACATACAGACACATACACAGAGTTAATACATTCAGCTGTTGAGACCCTCTTTGGACTACACAATCTAGCCCCTCTGCTGCTGCTTCTCTGGTTTCACTAGCTAAATCAATCTGCTATACAAAGCTTTTAAAATTTTTAGGTTGTGGCATCACATACCAGTTGTCCCTTTCCCTCAGCTAACTCCTTCTAGAAATTGCTTAAACTTTCAAGTTGTTCTTCATCTTTCACAATGATGCACTAGCCTCAAGGTCAACTCTGCAACAAATTTACCTTCAATTCCTTGTAAGACTGAAAATCATGTTGTAAAACATACTACTGTAACTGGTTCATTCACATAGAGCAAGGGTCCCTTCCAACTGAGAATATTCTGTGATTCTGTGACCTGAAAAAACTTTCCAGGAGATTGCACGTAGCTACAATAGCTCCCCATTTAAAGAGCCATGAATCACTATGCTTCTGACTTCTCAAACTGACAACACTGAAATACTGCTACTTCTCAATCCCAGCCTGTTATTTGTTTGTTTAGCTGGAAGTGCTAGTGCGATAGCACATAAAAGGGACCTGTAGAAGCCAAGCAGAAGTCTAGCTGAATCAGCCTAGTTCTAGTCCAAGAACTACTTTATTCAAGAAAAGCTGTTTATTAGCTTCGGAATCAAACCCCGCCAAAGGAAAAGATTTAACAAGTTAAGGAGGAGCCAGGAGCTTGGAAACCAGGAATAAGGAATCTGGAATCTGTCTCACTGTCAGTGGAAACAGAAGGAAGATCCCAACTTCCCAAGTGCTTGGAAGTACATCCTATTCCCACTGGAAGATATCCGAGTTTCCACAAACGCTTGAAATGAAGTTAGCAGTGTTCCAGTAGATATTTCAATTCTGAGAAAGCCAGTTTCAGACAGAGTTACATTCACTCTGAAAATACTCATTAGTTCTAAATTAGAGTTGCTAACAGTGTTATCACATGATTTCTTAAGTGTCAAGTAAACTATCTAGGACAGACTATCATTTAGAAGGCAATTTCTGCTTTTTCAGTGACTCAAGCTATAGATAAGGTATATCTGGTACCTTATATTGCACATATGCAAATCAAACCCAACCTGATACAATCCCAGACAAAGCCAGAAAATGACGTAATGAATGTGAATCCTGGTTTTATGACAAATAGTCTGATCCAATTTTGTAACAGAAGTTACAAGTCAGATAACCAATAGCTACACAATTACTCTACCATACATTAGCTATTGTAGCAGTCATAGAACTTTTTGATAATTACACACTATGAATGTTCACCTTAAACAGTTCAAGAATCTGCAAGTCCTGACAGTGCTAGCAGGACTTCATAGCACAAGGAGGTTTCCAGTAAGATCCTGCAGCATTTTGTGCTGAAAGGTGAAGAAAAAAGTTAAACAGCAAAGTCACTAGTCAGCTAAGTTTCTGAATGGTAAATAGTGAGAACAGCCTTATCAAGTGATGTGGGTCACATAGCCATTGTTTAAATTTGACTGTTGAGGAAGAAAAGTGGCACGTATGAACAGGAAGTGCAGGAGAACTGCAGAAAGAGGGTACTAGGTCTTACAGAGAAAGTACAAACAAGCTTTAGCTGAGCATAGGCAAGTTCTCACCACTTCTCTGTATGCAATGAAAGAGCCTATCAGTACTCTTTTCACCATTTTAGTGAAAGTTTAAAAAGTTTAAAAGATGACTTGACTTCAGTTTAAATGCCTTTAATTGAAGAATATACTAAGTGCTAAAGGGCCATATAACTGATGAAAATGTAGAGCATTAACCAATGATTGAAATCTAAAGCCATGTTAATTCCAGAGATAATGTCTTTCTACAGGGAAGCAATAAACCACTGGATCAACCAGCAGAGGTACAAGGTACATTCCCTTTTCATCTGAAACTGGATATGTTTTGAAATGCTATGTACAATTTAGGTTAAATCACAACTGCCTAAAATATTTGGACACAAGCCCTGTAATTGCCATTTCTTGCCTTTAAATCACGGGTTTAATTTGAGTTTCTGCAAGAGGTATTTTCTGAGTATCCCTTGACCATTTCTTTTTAAGTAACTAAAGGCAAACAATTCCTATTTTAAATACAGAAATTTATGAACTTTGAAGGCAATATCCTAGAGATGAATAGGGATGCAAGATTCCAGAAAGCAAGCAACCAGTCGACAGCATAAAACATCATTTTCACTAGAATCACAGAATCACAGAATGGCATAGGTTGAAAAGGACCTTAAAGATCATCTAGTTTCAACCCCCCTGCTCTGGGCAGGGTTGCCAACTACTAGAGCAGGCTGCCCAGCGCCACATCCAGCCTGGCCTTGAATGCCTCCAGGGATGGGGCATCCACAACCTCTCTGGGCAACCTGTTCCAGTGCCTCACCACCCTCTGAGTGAAAAACTTCCTCCTAATATCCAACCTAAATCTCCCGTCTTAGTTTGAAACCATTCCCCCTTGTCCTATCACTATCAATGTGTGTAAACAGGCGTTCCCCCTCCAATTAAACCACTTTCCCCCTCCAGTCAAACCACTTTCCATTAGTCACCTACCTCCTTTTCCAGTATGAGCTTAGTACAAGCTTCAATTTACACTAGGTCAGAATTCCTGAAACTACATTACACCACTTGGCCTTCAATGTTAACCTCATTTTTGGCATGTCCTTTCCACTGGCATTCATACTATACACAGCTGACAACTTTAGAATAAGTATGCCCGTCCTGTGTGACTGAAGGATTAATCCCCCCCCCCCCCATCCTGAGACACAGATACACGGAAGAGGATTTGGAGAAAGGGGAGGAAGAAGATATTTTAACAGATTGATCTTGACCCCTTAATATCCTCACATGGAATACTCCTTTTGTGCTTAGGAAAATTTATAGCTGGTTAATACTCAGAGCCATTTCACAAAGCAGGGCAACATTCAGTGCTGGAAGTCCTTAATTACTCTCTGGAGAACAAAAACAGTTATGACCATCATTAAAGAGTCAAACTTGAAAGATCTGATGCCAAATTCCTCTAAATAAAAATTTGGATGTGAATTAGTGATTTTATCATTAATGATGCTCTCAAAACAATGGCTTTCCATTCTTTCACATCTTCTGTCTCCTTCACATGCAGAATTTATGATGCAATTGACTGTAGTCCAGTCATGTTCTTCTCTCACAGTTCAGATGCTATTTGCTCAGTTCAATGTCATCCATCCAGCCTAGCTGCAGGACAACAGGTCCTAGGCAGTGAAATAGAAAGGGTCTGTTCATGAAGGTGGTCTAAGTCTACTGGGCAATCATTATTTGAAGATGAACAGGAAATATCTGTATGTAGCTTCATCAGCTGTAGTAACACACTGCTGTCTTAATTTTTCTGCATGGCTCTTGAGCATGTTATGATATGAATTCATCAGCTGTCTATATCAAAATAAAAGAAGATGGATTTCATTAGACCAGAAGAAGCAGCTCCCAACATTTCACTGAAAATACTTCCAAGATTTGGTGGCTTTTGCTATTTACGGGGAGCAGATATGTCGTCGTCTTATGGTAAGAACTACTGCCTTTATTTAGAGGATCCTTTTGTAAACAGTGTTGGTAGGTTTCTTACTCAAACAAGTACTCACACTGGGTTCATTACTTCCTTTTGAGAACAGGTACATACCCCACAATCCTTTTTAAGGAGCTTTAATTCTTATTCCAAAGTACTGATAATATCAGAGCATTTCACTTTACTGCTGGGCTTAAATTCAACAGGCAGTAGAGTTAAGATGTAGATCCAAGAAGAGAATATGCAGTTGCTATTGCTTTACTGCTAAACTCCTTTTAACAGTTCAGAATACTTAGTAAGTGCAACCCTTTCATTCTCCAGTTAAGATCTCTCGGAAGGAGAGAAGGGGTTGTTCAGAGCAGTTCATATCTGTCCACAGTGGTAGGTACAGAAAAAAGGTGTAGGAAATCATATTTCTATGACTGTGTCAATGAACAATGTACTGCAGGAAAAAAAATTGAGAACTTCAATGGTGTTAGATGTAAGTGGAGATTCAGAGCAAAGTACTAGTCAAGGTCATTCAGAAAAGTAACAGGAAAGAGGATATCAAGTCCTTGCTAAAAGCCGCTTGTTTAGGTTTTTTTTGTGGAGCTTTTGTAACTTTGCGATTTAATCTGGAAATAGCAATCTATGGTCTTAGGATACTTACTACAGAAGTGCTAATACTAAAAGCACAAGCAAGTTGCTCAGAACCTTCATTTTACATGTCTCCTATATTTCTCTATTTAAAGGAGAAACAGAATATGCTCTTGTTTTGGCATTCAAATATGTGTCTCCTTTCTAACTTGAGTAAGGTCTAAATCTAGTCTTTATTCAGGCTAAAATAAAACCTGAGGTCTTGCATTATTGACTTAGGGGGTTGGACTAGATGATCCCCAGAGGTGCCTTCCAACCTCAACCATTCTGTGATTCTGTGACTTCCAGATGACAGGGCAGTCCTATAAGAAGGCACATACCTAATTAGTGCAGTAAATCCTGCTCAGATTAATCCTTAAAATTTGAGATAATCTTTTTTCTTTTTTCTTTCTTGCTTTGTATGTAGTTGGAGTCAGTGCAGTTCTATCAAAAAAGCTCAGCACTGTGCCCAGCATTTAACAGACCTCAGATAAGTCTCATTTCTCCAATTAAGCAAAGGAGAAAATCCAAATCAAGAAGATTGACAGCCTGTTATGCGTTTAAAGTGAATGATCCTTCCTGTATTATAAAAACACTTATGTGATTTCTGATCTAGAAAGAGGCAGATACTGTTCATAAGATCTCATAATTGAGGTTGGGAAAAGTCTTGGATAAAGGCTTTCAGTCAAGTCACTGTTCATTTAAATTAAGTCCTAGTAGCCAGTTCAGCTAAACCTATACCAAGTTTTCAGTGCATTAGTCCAACTGCAAAGTTCTTAATCACATAATTGAACCTCCTTTGCTTGACCTTGTGCTCAGCTGAACTGTGCACCCAGCACTTCAGCTAGCATTAGTCCTTGAAAATGAGAATCAAATGAAATCTTTGCCCAACTGTATCAAACACCAAAAAACTGTTTGTTTTGCCTTTAAAAAATGTTAAAAATCTGCTGCTCCAAAGACTTTTTTAAACTTTATAAGAACAAAAAAGTCCATATGAACCAGAACGCAAGCCTTTTGTACAAGATATTAAAGTGCAACTAGGAAAAGGTATTTTATCAAGTTACAAGATGTAACCTGCTCTATTAATTTTTGACTTCTGTTTTGTCTGTTTCCTGTAGTTTGTGCTATCATGGCCTATGGCATTCAGTATAAAGCAGATTCACCTCCTGCATACCAGAAAGAAATAATGACAAAGTTTACTGCATGAAAGCAGACAAAATAATACTAAAAATCCATAAATTATATATTTAACCCTAAACACTTGAGTTTTTTTTTATACTAAGATTGTATTTTAACTGCCTTAGGTTTCTTCAGAAAGTGTAATCATCCCTTTCAAACTGAACACTGATTTGAAACTAGTATACTCCTAATATCACAGAATCACAGAATCCTTTAGGTTGGAAGAGACCTTCAAGATTACCTAGTCCAACCTATGACCTAACACTAACAAGCCCTCCACTAGACCATGTCTCCAAGCTCTGCATCCAAACGTCTTTTAAATACATCCAGGGATGGTGACTCGACCACTTCCCTGGGCAGCCTGTTCCAATGTCTGTCTAACAACCCTTTCAGTAAAGAAGTTTTTCCTAATATCCAACCTAAACCTCCCCTGGCACAACTTTAGC
>VXAA01007075.1:611830-703464 GCA_013399115.1 Anseranas semipalmata
GGGGGAGGAGGTAGAAGGGGGTGGGTGGGGGAAGGTGGTTTTAGTTTGCTTGTAGTTTCTCACTGCTCTAGTCTATTAGTAATAGGCAATAAATTAGATTCATCTCCCTACGCTGAGTCTGTTTTGCCCATGATGGTAATTGGTGAGTGATCTCCCTGTCCTTAACTCAACCCTTGAGCCCTCTTCCATCGTATTTTCTTCACCATTCCTTTGATAAGGGGGAGTGAGAGAGTGGCTATTGAGTTCAGAAGCCCAGAGTAAAACCACCACAAGATGAAAGTTTGCTTCAAGCACTATCTTCCTCCAGCAACTGCCTTCTACCCACCCAAAATTTTCACATCGGTATCCAATTAACTAAAATAGATCACTAACAAGGAAGTCACCTTGCTTTTACAGAACATGCATCTGGATGGTTTTCTTCTGATGAATTACTTTAGAAGCATAGTATGTCTTTTAGCAGATTGAAGAAAAAAAAGAGGAGCATCCTTGTATCTGTATATCACCAACTAATGTACTTACTGTTTGAAGAACAGGTAACAGCATATTCAATGGATTGGTCAGATTAGTTCCTAAAATTATAAATCCAGAGTCGAAGCCAGCTGAATGTAGGGCCTTGTCTAAACTACAGTAATTAAGAAAAAATTGGTAAGTGCTATGGTTCTCCGAGAACATTGTCTTCTCTTTAATTTAAAAGGGCAGGTCTAAAAAAACTGGACTAAGCCCAGAGATTAAAAGCTTTTTTGTACTTATATAGACACATGCTGTTTTACAACACTCATTCCACCTGCCCTGTGGAAAGATACATTGATTTCTACATCTCCTTGCCATTTTAGTTTTTTCCCTAGTTTAGGCCATAGAGCTTACTTGCCCAGTCTGAAAATTTAAAAAAGCCAACATTTGAGACCTCTGGTTAAGTATCAATCTTCATTGAAATCACCACTTTTGCAGCTGTCTATATTGCTTTCAATTCCATGAAATGATTACAATATAATGCTCATGACAATGCATTATACATATCATTTACTGCAAGGATAAGCACCTGTTACCCAGCCCAACGAGTTCCTACACATTTAGATTCACTCAAGCATTCAAAATACTTCTATAGTCTGATTTAAACTTCCTTGAAGTATATGCTTAATTTCTCTGCTACATCAGAGCTGTTTTCAGCAGCATGCAGTTCATCAAGCTGAACCACGTCCTTCTTTGAACCTGTTTTAGCACATTTTGTTCAATTTCAGTATGTTTTTATTACAATGAGGAAAGCAGCACTAGCTATGGAAACGTACCATAAGAAAGAAATGTGCTGACTCTTGAAGCAAAGCACCCCTGAACTGACTTTGATGTTAGAAGAGAAAGTACGTAGTTCAAGTGGTTAAGAAAAGTGCAGAAATGTACTTACTTTGACAAGAAGAGAGAGACGGTGAAGAGCAGTGCCACAATGACGAAGAACACTCCCCACACAATCTAGAAGTAAAGATATATTACAATGTAACTGAACATACCTGCAGCTGATACAGTAAGTGAAAACTTGTCTAAGTTTCAATGAAGGACTAACGAGCTTGGACCACATCAGAGCTCAAACACACTTGAAATAACTTTTTGGTAAAGACTTGACAGATGTGCTAATAAAATGCTTACTCAGTTAAACAGGCTTTATGTCAAGCATTCAAAAAGATGATCACCTAAGATGAGAACCTCCTCTTTATCTGGTAGATACACCGAACTCAGAACCAAGTGTTGGAAGTACATCTCACAGAATCCCAGAACAGGTTGGGTTGGAAGGGACCTTTAAAGTTCATCTAGTCCAACCCCTCGACATGGACTGAGGCATCTTCCACTAGATTAGAGATGGGGCATCCACAACTTCT
The DNA here is from genome assembly GCA_013399115.1 of Anseranas semipalmata. Lineage (NCBI taxonomy): Eukaryota > Metazoa > Chordata > Aves > Anseriformes > Anseranatidae > Anseranas > Anseranas semipalmata. Next base: position 613,699 of record VXAA01007075.1, read on the forward strand.
CTGGACGACATGTTCCAGTGCCTCATCACCCTCATAGTAAAGAATTTCATTCTAATGTCTAATCTAAATCTATCCTCTTTCAGTTTAAAACCATTCCCCCTTGTCCTATCAGTACATGCCCTTGTAAAAAGTCTACCTAGAAGTCAAGTGTGCCATTAAAAACATAGATATTATATTAAATGAACACAGCACTTACCAGAATGCACTACCTGTACTTGCTATATAAAATGGAAAACCTTAACTATATGCATGTATTTGGTCTTAATTAAGGGAAATTTGAATTTATTTCCATTGCCACCACACCACATCTGCACACCTGAGCAGAACTTAAAAGGAACAACTCGCCTTTTCCAAGCAAGAGCTCCCTTCTGTAGAGCTACTTAGTAACACTGACAAAATCAGTTGGATGGACTGACATAAAACTCAAGTAAACCAGCCTAAAAAACAGTTCCATGTCTTGCTTCTGTCTGCAAGTCCTCAGTAATCAATATTGAGTATTTCAAAGAAACTTTCAAGCTTCAAGTTACAGAAAGCAGCTTTCAAAGTATTTTGACTCAAAGGTTTAAGTTACCTAGAAATTTATCTTTGAAGTGATGTGAACTTCAGAATGGACAAGAAAAAATAAGATGCTTATAACTACCAAGGTAGTAGGAAAGATGCTTGATTTTCAAGAAAATACAAATGCAACTTAAAAACCTATTGTTCTAAAATACATTTTAATCACTCATGGATAAATACAGATGAGATTACCATGAGCAAATCACAAAAGCCAGATAAAGGCCTCTCTTATAGAGAAGGTTCTAGAAGAACTTCCATACCCCTCTACCCGCCCAAGGTGAGTCATTTGCCCCTTCTTTGGGCTGGATACCCTACTCAACAACTTGAAAAACAAAACAAAAAAACAAACAAAAAAACACATCAACTGCTGTGTTTATTTAGCCAACAACTCACAAGTGTAGCTAAGTGCAGACAGCAACTGTTAAGGACCACTATAATCGAATCAGCTACAGCTCCTGTTTATAAAATCAGTTAGGCAGCTTTTTGACAAGCTTTTGCACGGGGAAATCTGGATCACCAATAGAAAACTGATACACAAACTAAGAACAGAATTTTCTAAGATCATACCTCTCCACAGCAAACTCCCACTATGCGTTAGCTGTACAGGAAATAGATGTTTAAAAACAGTTAGAACCAGAAGTCTTAAGCTTGTATTACTTCACTGCTTTCTGCCAACTATGGACAGTAGACAGGTATCCATACCTCTTCTGGTATATGTCCATGCTTTGAAGTAATGCACTACACTCTTAAGAAGTGGATAAACAGTTGAGAAAGCACTCCTTTTCCTGTTTTAACCTCAGCTCCAGTCCCATTAGCATAAGCTTTTTCTATCTCAAACTTAAAGACCTTTGTTCTGCCTTAGTTCATCCTATGCTTCTACAGTGCTATTAAGACTAGTGAACCATAGGTTGATATTAACTGCAAATCGCTTATGTTCACACAATTTTGAAGCATCTATTGACTTAGGCCTTTCACAGAAAAGATCCTTGTGTTATCTAGATTCTCCTCATACCTTATAACTTTGACTACAGACCAATCAAGACTATATCTACTCTATTAACCAACATACGGCTAATGAACAAAAGAATACTAACACTCGGGCTAATAGCTGAGCTTGCAACTTGCACAGTTGGTCTGAGCCTTATCCAGTGAGATCAACCTGACAAAGTTACATTTAAAAGCACCCTGCAGTTTGGTTCCATTTGGTATCTGGAGAAGAGAAAGAACAAGTACTTCCTTTCCTCCCTCACCTCCCCCAGTCTATGACAAGCAAAAAAAAAAACTTGCAGTTGGAACTCTACACTCGCTGTTGCCGTTTTTCACCTATAGCGAAGGACAGGTCTGTCTTCTACAAACAATGGTCTAGGGACATAACTGTACTGTTGTCTACTAGTTCAAGCCAACTAGAATCTCTTAAAAGATTTTAGATACAGCCAGGAAAATTCACTAAGTGTTTTAATCTTGCTTTGTGTCACAGCACAAATGAAAAGGAATCCAAGCCCCTGAGAACATGTTTGACTTCAGAGCAAAGGACAGTACTTAATTAAACAAAACCTCCTGTTCTTATAACAGGACTATTTATCAACTGGTGCTAAAAAGCTTTTAATATTAGAACAGACAAAAACAAAAAGCCTGGGTTTCAGCCAAACAGCACACAGAGGAATTAGGAAGGTCATTACCCAAAGAATAAAAGCAAACCTCAACCTATATTAAGAAAAGTTTAAGCTTCCAATGCAAGATTAGATTTCTTCCTACTCCATAGTCCTTTTGAAAGCAGGACCTCAAGGCAACCGCAACTTAAGCTATGTTACCATTTCCAATATAATCAGAGGTGCTCCATTGTCAGGCCGCTTCCCCATATCCCTCAGCTACAAAACACAAACCCCATCCCCACTTGTACTCAAAACATTTGCTACAGAGCAGGTTGCACAGCTGCTGCCTTGCACTTATATCACTTTGATCAGCTACAAGTGTCTGCTTGGGTCTTCTAATCTACAAGTCAAATAACCACATAAAAACGTGCTTCACTGTTTTTTGGCAAGACTGCAGACATTACGAAGACAATGAGTAGAAACACCCACTACAACAACTTATGCTGCTCCCTGAATCAGTTCCTCTGGCATCTTAGTATTATAAAGCCTCTACACCAGCAGCTAAGGAAACAGCTAAAGCAGAGGACAGTAAGAACTGGTTTACTCAAAGCTTTGTTTTCACATTAGAACATATGGGATTAAAGAGACATGGCTAAACAAAAACCAAGACAAAAGCATGTAAATCAGCACATCTCAACAGTAAAAGTGGAAGTGTGCCACTTCTAGGTCATAGTGGAAAGTTGACTCGTATTCTAGTTTAATAAACCAAACCAAATAATTTAGAAATATTAGTAATTGATTAGTGTAGTTTTCTACTTCTACTATACATAATCACATTATAAGCTTAAGCTCTTCTGACATTATTCATGTTCTGTTTACACCATTTTCCTTAGCATCTCCCTTCAACTTCCTAAACCTTCCCCTCAACATCACCCTTGTTTGAATTATGCAGAGAGCTCTTTGCCTCCTATCCCTGCTCCCACAAGTCAGTCAAGATAAGCCATTTCATCCCTGGACAATGCTAAAATGTTACTGAGATGATCACAGAATTTAGACCTTAGTTCATTTTGAGCAGCCATGACCACATGCTAAGTGTACCCCGCCAAAAAAAATGAAAGAATACTTGCCTGCCTAAGTCTGTCCTAGAATGGTACTCATGTACCAGTGGAAAAAGAAACAGTAAATCAGCTTAGTGTAGCTATTCCGTGACTTTGAACCAACACTGAAGCAACACAAATTTAAAGGAGCAGTCATCCTCTCAGGGCTGGTATCCATTAACAGAATAAAGACAAGTGGTGGCACATAAATGCAACATGACTGAACAGTTACACTGCTCAAGAAACAAAGCTGGATTTCCCACAGGTAAGAGCTGCTATTTGTACTGGGTTTACCTGACAAGGTGCTGGCAGTGGGGGGCTGCAGGGTTGGCCTCCGATAAGAGGCCGGTTCCAGCTGGCTCCAAACAGCCCCACTGCAGGGCACAGCTGAGCCCAGCAGCCAAGGTGATGGCACCTCTGGGAAACCATTTAAAAAAAGGCAAAATACCAGGGAATAGAGAGGAGCGAAGAGACAAGCAAGAAACAACAGTATAAACACCAAGGTCAGAGAAAGAGAAAAAATGAACAGATACTCCAGGCACTGGAGCAGAGATTCGCCTGCATCCTGTGGAAAGGATGATGGTGGAGCAGACATTCACGCTGCAGCCCATGGAGGACCCCATGCTGGAGCAGGTGGCTATCTCCTTAGGGAACTGCAGCCTACGGAGATCCCATATGCTGGAGCAGGTTCCTCTGACAGGAGCTACAGCCTGTGGAGTGATTCTACATGGGGAAAGGGAAAAAGTGTGAGCATGAAGGAGCAGCAGAGAAGAGCTGTTTTAAACTGGCTGGAGCCTGCATTCCCCATCCCCCTGTACCACGGGGAAGTCAGGAATGAAGGAGGGAAGTTGAACCTTGGAAAAAGGCGGTGGGTGTGTGCGCACATGCATACAGGTGTCTTTTGTCTATTTCTCACCTTCCAAATCTATTTTAATTAGCAATTAAATTAATTTTCCTCAAGTCTGTTCTGCCCATGATGGTAACCGCTATGTGATCTCCCCGTCTTTATCTCAATTCACAAGTTTTTCTATCTTATTTCCTCCATCAGCCTGCTCAGGAAGAGTGAGAGAACAGCTGGCTGGGCACCTGCCAGCCAACCAAGCCAAGCCATGACATAACCAACTTTGTAGGATGTTCCAGGTAACCTGGGAAACGAGTTAAAAAAAATTGTTGGTATTAAGTGTTTTACTTAATGTAAGTTCTGCTGTTATCCTTATAAATTTAGGACATGAAATAGTCACTCCTCCTGCTTGTCATCCTTTCAGCCTCCCTGATTTGGAAGATAGAGCTGTGATTGCAGGAAGAAAGCTTGTCAGTTTAGCCATACCACCTCTCTGAAGCAGATAAACCAACTCATAACAGCACCTACTGTCTGCACTAACACATTGCCAGCACAGGTGTTACCCAAAGCCTTGCATAGCAATTGCCTAGTTTCCCCTTTTTCACTTCTCTGGAGAGAGCTGAAAGATCAAAAGCCCACAAAAAAGGAACAGAACAAGTTCAAGAGGAATAACCTAACCCTCCACCCTCAATACAACATATCTAACACTTCTCTGAAGGCCTTCAGCAACAAGTAGAGAAACTGAAGCATCTATATATACAAAGCCCTCATGATCCTTAAGATTAGACAGAAGAACAGACTGTATCTCCCTTGCTGAGTTCACATGTACCACCTTCTATTTATCGAGAGAACACTGTTCTCTTTGTAGTACCTTCCACGTACTTCGACTGATGTAAATGCCTTTAAGTCCCTGTTTAAGGTAAGGCACTTGAATTTGTTTGCTCTGCTCACAAAGATCTTATCACCAGAACTGAGCACTTATTTGCTATTATTGCTCACTTTAGGCATCTCTTCAGTTGGCTCAGAAATGTTTTGAAGTACCCCATGAAAAACCAATGCAATACTCAAAACTCACCATCGTTGAGCAGACTTCCACATTACACAACCTATAGGCTTGTTCGCATATTGAGCAAACATAACTATGTGCTCTGCAATTTTTTCCCTGAAGAGTTTCTGTACCTATCCCTAGAATAAACCATACTTCTCTTGTTGCTGAGAGTATCAGATGAAAGTGTGAGAAGCCATAATAAAGAAAGGAGAAAGAGTAGACTTCCTAGCTACAGGAAAGGTTAGATTTTGTAGAAATAAACTGGACTAGTTTGACTTTACTTGATACCCCTTGCTGTCCACTACTCATTCTTGGGATCTTTGAGGTGTCTTGCTTTTAAGCGAATTGAAAAATTAACAGTTTCATGCCTGAGTTGGACTTCATGATTCTTTTGGGTCCGTTCCAACTTGGGATATTCTGTTCTGAGTCTGATATAGTTCTATACAGCTTTGAGTAAAACAAATGTAGTTTGCAAAATTTAGTTTAGTCCATGACAATGAAAATGTACTCTTCAGAAAAAAAAAGATAGTTTTGTCTTTGACAAACTACATACAAATATATATTTAGCTCTAATAAAATAATTAAAGCAAGAGTGTAGGAGGACACTATACAAAAACAATAATTAGAGAAGTCTGAAGGTAGACATTAAATTTCAGGTTTTGTTTTTGTTTTTTATAGTATTAAGTGTTATTCCTGAACATGTAATTATATTCTGTCACTCCCAGCAAGGGCCTGCAAATCCAATAAACCTCACCATCCCAAACACAGCAGAAATTGGACTCTCCATATCTAGTATTCGACACAACAAATAGTTCCTCCTAAAGTTTGAGAGACTTTTCTGCACTTCTATTGATCAAAGTATTATATATGGCTATAAAAAAATTTCCTTCACTTCATTAAAGGCCACTACTTGAACCATTCACAAGTCATATTTGTGTGGAGGCAACTCAAATACTATTAATGTAACAAGTAAAACAGTTCTGCAAGAGTTGAGATGTTAAAGCGATAGACATTATCACTTTCATAGGACAGCTCTACGAAAAGTCAAAGTAAACAAGTTTTGTAACATGCTTCAGAGTACAACCTTATTCCAAGTTAAAATTTGCCAGGAAGAGCTGCTCTGCAGCTCTACTTTTGTAGTCTTGGATTCTTAGGTCAGCAACTCACCGAGAGGATAAAAAACAAACCACAAGAACAGTAAGAGACACTGGAATACCATCCTGACCATAAGTGATAATCTGTAAGTAGCTAATGATATTGTACACTATCCTATGAGAATACAATGAATTATTTTAGTCCTACAGACACTACATGCAGCCAACACATTTCTTGAATTTAAGGTTGATGTAAAAAGTTAAAAGAAACTACACAAACTATTTTGAATGAAAGTTAAAGTGAAGAGTTGCAGACATTTGTCTTTTATTTAAAAAGGTTTAATCTAGATTTTTAAGTTATCATTGAAATACAACTCCACTAAGAACTTCACACTGACAGTTCTTCTCCAACTTTAATCTCAGTCTGTTTCCATTTGTACTCAGAATTAACAGTAGCAATGGCAGAGCAAAAGGCTTATAACCCCCACAGCTTTACAAAGTACAGGCTGAAGTAATGCTAAAATTACTCACTATGGCTACCAAGAAATATTTTATGACAATAGTGTTCCATAGAAGCCATAGAAGTTTTTTTTGTTTTTAATTAAACCAGGTATATACATATGTCAACTAAGATCAAAAGACTAAGATGAAAGCTTTGCCACAGAAGCAGTCTCTTCTGCACTGGTTAAGCATCAAGATGGAAGCTCTACACATCTAGCTTACTACTGATGAAGCAATTACTTCACAAGATGCCCATTCCAAATGCATATATTCTTGTCAACATCTCTCACTTCTGCCGGCTATGTGTAATTTCAGTTAATCTAAGCTACCTGACAGCCACAGAATTCTTCATTCACTTCTATTTTCACATGCTTGAGAAAAAAATGATTGGATTTGCTATGGCAATAACACAATAGCACAACATTTTACAGTCCCTTATCATATGATGTTTTTAATACACTGCACCACTCCTTAACGTTTTTAACTACCTCACGTTTAGTGTAGACCACAATGCAAGCTCTAAAAAAAAAGTGTTAGATAAGATAGTTAGACCTTAACCTTCAATATTTGTTCACCATCCCCTACCCCCCCACCCCCAAGTAACTACTTTTGCATGTCTTCTTTACTTATGACCAGAAGAGCTCCTTCCTGTAAGTTAAAGAACAAGGAAAATATCACAAATCTTAAAGAATAAACAACATGATGGAAGAAAAAAGCCAGTCAGTTTAAAGACAAAAATAAAAATGATAGTAAAGGTCCAATACAAGATTAAGTCTATTCCACCCCATACAATCAAAGGTAATGATATCCATGAATGTCTGTTTTTTGTTGTTGTTGTTTTTTAATATTTTGCTTTTAAATCATGTTCCAATTATATGACCAAAGCTGCTAGAACTACTTTTTATTGGATGTAATCTAAGTGTGGGTATTGCTTCCAGGTCTATATTTCCATTCCTCTCTTCAGTTTATAATACCTCTGTAATCCACTCATCCTTAGCCACAAGACAAGCAAACACATCTGGAAGATGCATCAAGTTAGACATGTTTTTTTCCCCCACAACCTGTCAGTCACGCAACTTAGCCTTAAGACTGAAATAGGTTCTAGTCCACAGAAATCTATTAAAGTGTTATATCTATTATTCTCCACAAGATGTCAATCTTATTTCTGGAAATGCATCCATATAGGCAAACTCATTTTGAGAATCACTGGCACTTCTTGTTAGTCCTAGGTCTACTAGGTCCTACATGTGCACACATTACATATACCATTTTATCCACATACACAGGCTTCGAAAAGAAATGACACTGGATACATGAGAACATATTGTAAAAATATAACTTATGGCTACACAGTGCTATAGCAACCACTCATGCCTTGTACTTAAAGGCTTCAAACAATATAGAAATATGGCTGGTAAGATTACATACCTAATAGATACATATACATACATGCAGTTACACATATCTTCCTAGGGATCATCTGAAACAGATAGGACTTGCTGCTTTTCAGTCTTAGTAAAGTAAAAAGTTATCCAAGAGCTCAAAAGACCTTGCTGTACGGTTGTCATGGAGTATTACGATAGTAATGATAAGCAGTTGATATTCAGCATAGTAATTGATAAACTTGGCTTGATTTATATGGGAAGAAGAAACCTAGAAGCTATTACATGCAACTTAACTCTCAAGATGTGTCAAAACTTTTTACCTTTAGAGGTCGGATAGCTTCACAGAACTTCGCCCACCAACTTTTCTCAATAGATTCCAAATGCCTCTCTCTCCTTCGAAGTGTCCTTAGTCTCTCCTCTAGTTGTTGTACAGTTCGTCTATCCCTTGATGACAGAGGTCGACCATCTCTGCACTGATTATCAAAAAAATTAGTGCAAGAGATCAAGGAACAATCAAAAAGAACAGACTTGGCATCTAGGTTAACGAATTACAACTCTAAGAACCTGTTGGTATATAATTCACACTTTTTATACTCAGCAAGAGGATGAGGTGCAAATGTCACAAGCTGCAACAAAGGGAAACCCCATTAGGTAGTAAAAAGGTCTTCACAATGAGGATGGTCAAAAATTGGACCACAGTAGGCAGTATTCATGACTGAAAATGCTTAAAATACACAGATATTATCAGGTTATCCATAACCTGATCCAACTTGAAAGCAGACCTTGCTTTGTATAGATGGGTAGACCTGATGACTTTCAGAAGTCCCTTCCAATCAAATTCCATGACTAAGGCAATATGTTAAGCTTGGTTTCTTTCCAGCACTCTACAACAGATATTCAGCTATGTTTCTTGTACTTGCAAGAGCAAGATTATTTACTGCTCCAAAAATTAACCTTACAGAAATCCAAACAAGAGGAACTATTACCCCAAGAACTAGCTGAGTTTACCAGATCATTGTTGGTTTGGTGCCTATGCTTAAGAGTATACTTCACTTCTAAGCCTCAAAATACTGTGCAGGCTCCATTGTACTCTGTTGTAAATTGAGTAGCACATCCTTTAATCTCAGTTATACACCAAGTAAAAAAGCAACTAAATATGCATTAGGCAACTAAACCAACCGTTTCTAACATTGATGCTACTGTATAAGTGATCCTTAGATAATAGAGTGGGAGATACAGTAAAATTACAAGAACCTACGTATTTTGAAATTCTCCATTCAATTTTTTCCCCTCTTACTTTAAAAGAGCATTCCGCTTTTTGATCTTGTCTTGTTATCAAATCTAGATAACACAGGGTGCTTGCAAACCCATAATCCAACAGTCTTCTGTAACAAGCAATGCTCTATTTTTCAGGAGTTTCTCATTTTTCTCATTGATTTCAGTAATCAAGATGCCTTTGCTGTAGTCATACTCTGCAAAAAGCCTAAAACTTTACAATTCAAACCACAGGAGGCTACTTTTTAGGTTTCATTACACGAGATTCATAGAACAGAGAAGATACCCACACTATGTGGAGATAGCAAGTATCAAGGGGAGACTGTCAGAACCATTTCAACACTGCTGGGAATCTACTATCGCAGAGCACATAACAGGATGTATGGACTACCAGGATGAAAATGCTTTATCTTAATGCCCCTTCTCTCCCATCCTTCCCCTCTCCCCCTCAGGGCTGCGAAAACCACTGGTCAAACCATTATCTGAAATGGGTTGGGAAAAGGGTAGGTGATTGCCCCAGTATCTCGTACATACAGGAGAAATTTCATCTCTGTTCAGCACTCAAGTTGTTAGAACTTTCCTGCTTCTATTATACACAGCACTTCAGTGAGCTGCAAAGCCACCACAGGTTTATAAATGGCGTTAGCATCCTGATACTTAGAAATAGGAACATATTTCCGTATTTATGCATTTAACAAAGAAATGTTTTATAACAGCAAAGTACATTAACTGTGAAACAAGAATATTTGGAGCTGTTACTTATTCATAAAGATGATTAATAGTTTGATGAATTTAACTTATGGCAGCTCTGTGCAGCAAGTATCCAGTGCTGATAATAACTACACTGAGTAAGCATCAAGAAATTGGATGCTGTAACTGTTGCAGACTAAGTGAGGTTAACATTCTTTGCTTCCACAAAGTATCTCTTCCATATATCTAAGCAGGACTGGAGAAGTCTGAGTTTAGCTCATCAGCACCATTAGCAGCTAGACACAGATAATTACTGCTGGTGGACTGATAAAGAAACCCTCATCTCTACTACACAAGTAACCACGCTTGTTTCCAAATAACTAATGTTCTCTTTTTCTTGCTTGGCTTGAGTTTTTGTAGTGAGTTTTTTGTTTCAGACAAATGGAGAGAATAGCAAGCCAGAAGTGATTAGCTTGCAATTTTTGAGTTAAGTGAGAACAATAAAGTTGATACCTTTGACTTAATCCTTAATATACGTTGCTCCACTTCTTCGATATCTTCAGTGTTCTCCAAACGTTCATAAGCTGCACTGGTAGTTCCTTTAATCAAGTTTAGAGGCAAAGCTGACATACCATAAGCCTAAAACAAAAAGGAAAGATAATTTTAAGACAAATTAATAAAGACAAATTTTGCGCTAGACTTTTTCATCCAATAAGCCTACTGTACATTGTAGCTAGAAGGTATCACTGGCTTGTTTTTTCTCCTTCCACACTCACTAAAACAATCAATTCTGTTCATTTTTGAACAAAACAGAACAACATTATGCAGGTTCTAATGTCCCACATTGTTCCCAAGGTAAACTTCTCAGGATCACTGAGACAACAAAGTACATTAAGACTATGTAAGCATAACCCACTAAAGACTTTTCAAGCTAGCCCCCATTTTTGGTCAAATCATTTACCTTTCTAAAACCTTAACATCCTCACCTCAGATCCTAATCATAACATTGTATAATAAAGGAATTTGCATATACTGAACTTCAATAGTTTTAGAAGCGAAAGTATACACGGTTACCTTGTAGCCAATAGCCCTCAACTTACTTTTTAAATGAAGTTACATAGAAAGCACCTGATTTACTCCAAAAATTTCTGCAGTAAGAAACCACAGAAGCTAGGTGAAAAACCTAAACTCAGTCACATTCAAAGACTGCTTAGATATCCATTCACATCCATAAAGTTTTGTTTGCACCAACTCCCAGTTATAAATCCGATACCATTCAAAGTGTCTGCCTGTTTCTACGTAACACTGCATTGGAAAAATTTGGGCATAAAGTCTGCAAGCTTTCCACTAAAACAAAGAAAAAAGTATGTAAGGTGAGATAAGCAAAAATGTCTCACTGTTTCTTCCCCACTCCCCCCCTGAATATTATAGACCTAGGCAAAGGCCACAAGTTAGCCATAGGCTTATTTGTTTTACTGGGGGTGGGAGGCTGTTGGTGACAGGTTTTTCCATAGTGCAGAGCTCAGCAAGGAGGATCTTCTTGAACAGAATCTCAATTAACACATGTAGTTTACTACAGTGCTTGATATCTGAACATTATCTAACTTCAGAAATTAGATAGATTTTAATAGGCATACTACTTCCTCCTTCAAGTACAGCTTTATATTTCTTAAAATATTTAACACAAATGCTAAGATGTTATAAATGTTTGTCCATGCAAAGTCAGATCACGAGCTTTCTATACAGAAGAATTTATTTGACCCGCTTGAGAACCTACTCAGGCACACTAATGTTTCATGAACAGTACTCAAAGCAAGAAACTGTACTTTTTCAGTGTAATTTTCAATGTGCCAGATACCCTGCCACTAACAGGTATTCCTAAGCCCCTCTGACAAATGAGTCTTATTTACTAGCATTGTAGCTCAAAAATTCATTATTTAACTTAATAACCATTTCACCATAAATATCTGCCACTGAGCCCACAAACTTCAGTTTCACTCTGCAAATGACAGTACTCCATGGTTTCAAAGCAGATTTCTCCAAATATCAGGCTAGGAAAAAAAAATGGAACAGAAGCTTAGTAGTCCCACAATTTTGTTATTTAGTGTGGAATTAGGCCTCATATTCAGAATGACAATTACCAGTAAGTTGGTGGAACAGTGTCAGGTAATTTCAACAAGCAGACAGCACATGTCTCTCAACAGGCTTCAAACCCAAGGAAACAGTGGTACCTGTTAAATGAACTTAAAGCATTTAAGGGAGGGTGGAAAAAAAGTATTTTCCTTAAAATATTTCTTGAAATGTTCATTAGTGAAGAACACATTCAGCTAGATCTTTGACAACTCACACTAAATGAGTTTTTTCTTGCGTAGAAATAAAGTATTAGAAGTGGTTTTACCTTAAATTCCTACAGAATAAGGTAGACCATAAGCTCTCTGCTCAGCATTTCAGGACTTCACATCTGACATACTCGTTCCTCACCCACAAGTGCAATTAAAAAAAAAAGTATCTGCAGCACTGCTAAGATACTATTCCCAATGAAGTTAATCTCCATTTTCTTTAGCTACAAAAGGCAACTGGTAGCTTCAGTCCATATGTTAGAGCTTCTTACTATGAAAGCTATACAAGGGAAAAAGACTTTGATCAAAGGCTAGTAATTGCAAAAAGAAATTTCATGCTTTCCAAGACATTCCAGTCTGAACACAGCTATACAACCCCATGAAGGTCTACGTACAAGATTAAGTATTTTAGACAAGGAAATGACTTTAACTTAGGCTGGACTTTACAACTGTACATATGCATGGCTCAGATCTCCTATCAGAGGAATCACCTCTGAGAAAGACAAGCTACTTTGCTACCTAGAGAAGCTGAAAAGCAGCCTCCCCCCAAGCCTTCTCCTCTCTTGGCTCCAGCCTTCCAGTTCTTAAACTGGGGGATGAAAACTGGATACAGTATTCCACTTATGACTTCAGAAACACCAAATACAGTGGAGTAATCACCTCTCTTGATCTACTGGCTATGCTCTTGCTGATGCAGCCCAGGACGCTGCTTGCCTTTCTGCTGCCCCTACATACTGCTAGCTTATGCTCAGCTTGCCATCCACTAGGACTTGCAGGTCCTCTTCTGCAGAGCCACCCCCCTGCCAGCCAGATCCCAGCATGAACTGTTGCTTGAGACTATTCCACTCCAAGAGGAAGCCTTAACATTTGCTAAACCTTATGCTGTTCTTGTTGACCCAATCTTCCCACCCGTCAACGTCTCTGTATGGTGGCTCTCCATTCTGGTGCACCTACTTTTCACGGTTTTAATTTGCTTAGACTCATTGAGTACACTCAACCCCATCATCCAGATCATTTATAAAGACAGTGAACAATATTGGACCCATACTGACCCTGAGGATCTCCACTCAGATCTGGCTGCTCCAGACTTTAGGAAAAAGTATAAGCATACCATCCAACTTCTTAACTAGACTGCGGGCTACAATTTAAGTAAAGCATCTCTGTGGAACCCAAAACATTTCCAGTTGGAGCCAAGTATATTCAGTATGTAGAAAAATATATAATAAGAGGTTGCTATGACAATAGGCCTACACAATTTTACAAACTTAAGCCTAGAAACAAGTAGATTCCACCATAAAGCAGTGGCTTCCATCTGTTCTTCAAACAGGTGCCATCAATTAACAGATATAAAAAAAATTTACTTAACAGACATAGTTAAGGAATATACATCAGAGTTCTAAACCTTCTAAATTTCAATTTTTAGAAAACAAACTGCAACTCAAAGCAATGCATTCACTTTTGTTGTTGTTTTTGCAAATTTGAATTACATACTGGAAGATCAAGCTTGCTCTAGCTATAAATACAGCCCAAGTCTTTTGAGTACAAAAAATATGTTAATAGTCAGATGATTACGCAAATAAGCTTCTGATCATCAGTGGGACAGAAAGACATACTGGTCCTTCAAGTTATCAATATATAGAGTGAAGGACAGAAAGATGAGTCATCTCCTGTGGTATGTCACAGGCCTGCATAGAATCTGCTATTAATTCAGACTCAGGGCTGCATTTCCCTTCAAGCTGAAGCAGAAGTCTAAAGTCTGCCTTGAACAAAGTTTTAATGCTTGCACTAGCCCAGGGGATTAAGTTATTCATATTTTGGGCATCTGCAACTCAACAAGCAAGCAATGGACTGAAGATGACAGCACAAGAAAACCAAAGCTTTATACTAAAGCCAAGATAGAAAGCTCAGTCTTGAAACAAGTTGATTCAAAATTTGGAATATGAATAAACATACGTCAAAAAAGCTTTTAAAATAGTTATGACAAGTTAATGTGAATTTACACACAAGAGTTTTGATAAAACTAGAATAATTAAGTCTTGACATTTTTACACAACTGAAACGACAGTTCCCAGGACTTTTTTAGACAACCTTTGCCTAGAAATGGTAGATCAGAAGAGAAGAACTGCACTGAAGAGTGAAAAGAGTCACCCAAATGTAACAGGCAATTACAGCACATGTTTATGGTATTTCTACTTCAGTTCTTCAAATTGAACTGAATCTGATATTGAACACTGTTCAGACTGATATCTGATAATACATGCTGTAAGGTTATGTCTTTAAAGTTTCGGGGTGTTATCATGGCTGTTAATTAATGCCCAGTTTCATTGAAACCTCATCTTACAGTATGAAAAAAAACTAAATTTATAGAATCACAGAATCATTTAGGTTGGAAAAGACCTCCAAGATCACCCAGTCCAACCTATGACCTAACACTACCAAGTCCTCCACTAAACCATATCACTAAGCTCTATACCTACATGTTTATTGAAGACCTCCAGGGATGGTGACTCAACCACCTCCCTGGGCAGCCTGTTCCAATGCCTCACAACCCTTTCAGTAAAGTTTTTCCTAATATCCAACCTAAACCTCCTCTGGCACAACTTAAGCTCCCGTCCTATCACCTGGCACGTGGTAAAAAGAGACCAATCCCCACCTTGCTACAGCCTCCTTTAAGGTAACTGTAGAGAACAGTAAGGTCGCCCCTGAGCCTCCTCTTCTCCAGGCTAAACCACCCCAGCTCCCTCAGCCGCGCCTCATCAGACTTGTTCTCCAGACCCCTCACCAGTTTCGCTGCCCTTCTTTGGACATGCTCCAGCACCTCGATTTCCTTCCTGTAGTGAGGGGGACCATTGCTACGGTTAACAATACTTATTTCAGAGAAGATTCTCTTCTCTTGATCCCCCACAAATGATTGATACAAAAGGTCACCCTTTCAGTCTGCTTAAGGGCTTGAAAAATAAAATAAAAATCAAACCTTAAGAGTAAGCACCCAGTAAGTACAACTTAAAGGCATCACTCCTGAGGAGCTGTCTCATTTGATTTGATAGTCTGCCCACAGGCAATACATACATCTCTGAGTGGATAAAGTTCAAGAAATCTGAAGTTTAAAATATGAAGTAGGTGGTCTTCTGCTCTAAGGGACAACGGATAAGATCAGAGTAACTTAAGCAAAAAAAGAAAACTCAGCTCATCTATCCTCTAAAAAAAAAAAATCTAAACAAAACTTTTCAAAACTCTTTGTTTGATATTCACAGAAGTGGTAGCCAGTTGAAGAGTTGACTTTGCAAAGAAATCTGTCATTAGTAAGCCATGAGCCTGCAAGTCACATGGAAACAACAACTAGTTCAATGTTGTTTATGCAGTATCAGTAGGCATTGAAGAACAGCGAGAATCACACTCTAGCTGTTCTCAGTGTGCCACAGAATGCAAACATACTTTGTACTCCAGAGAGCACTAAGATGCCTCATTAGAGATTACATTAGCATTACTTCAGTTTGCTCAGTCCTCTGTCCTCCTGTGTTCCCTTCCTTCCCATCCAGCTACTCGCCTCACATTCTACAGTCAAAACTAGAAATTTAGAAGTAACAGTTGCTGTTCTGTTCCTTTTGTCTCTTGCAGACTCAGCATCTTGCAACACCTTAGAGCTGCCAAAATTCCACAGCCTGTGGCTACATAAGGCATTAGCCTGTCTTAGTAGTTACCCAATGTTTATAGTCACACAAAAGCACAAGATAGAAAATAAGTGAGGTTGAGATTAAGTTGTAAAAATCTCATTTTACAACAGATGCAGCAAGCAAGTACTTCAGGGATAAACCCTTAATAAGATCCAGAAAGGTTTGCTATTGGGAATAACAACTGCTAGTCTAACATTCCCTAAACTGTACAAGCTACCAAAAGATTTCCACTGAAGAGTGTGTATTATGAAGCTGGGAACACCTAATGAGCAACCAGATCAGCCATAAACATACAGATCAGTCATGAGCGCAGAGGGAGAAAAGCACATTGAAATGAATGTAGCAGATGCATTTAGAAATGAGTTAAATACTTAAAGCTAGTTTTGAACACCTACTGCAAAAGACTTGAAGCTGTCAAGCATTACAGTTTACTTAAAAGTTGATTATGTTTCACAATCTACATCTGCTGTGTTCAAGTAATAAAATATGGTCTAATGACTTAAAAGTGGCCCAATCAGGATAATCTCTCCCTGTTAAAGATCAGAATCGATTTTTATGTTCTGTTTGATCTTAGTACACAAATAGCACTGTAATTGGCAGTAGTTCACCAGCTTTTCCTAAGTTAAAAATATTAAGAATTAAACTTTTGATTTGTATAGCATAGCAGGAAGTCCCTGTTCTATTTATTTTACAGGACCATATAGAAGATATGGCTTTTAAGGGCTATCACCAAGGTTTTTGTTTGTTTTTGTGTGTGTGTATATACACACCCTTTAAATCTTGTGCAAAACATGTAGAAATTAATTCTTACAAACATCTCTTGCAGAGCACTGCCCTCTAGTGAAGTTGCATGAAACAGCCAAATATCAGAAAAGTCAATTTACTATTATATCACTGTATAAAAGAAAAGCAAGAAAAGTGCTCACAACTTTAAATGTCTAAAATAAACCCCAAAGTTCCCATCTTCTTATAACAACTTGCTTCAAGACTTCATCTGACAGTGTGACCACAAAAGACAAAACGTGCAATTCTACCAACGAGACCCTTATCAAAAAGGCATCGATTCAAGTTAAGCACCTTAAGTTTAGGATATGCAGTGCCCTAAAGACACAGAGGTCAATAAAGTTAGTTTTCCTTGGTATGAATGTGCCACAAAAAGCTCCATTTCAAAAACATTTTGGTATAGAAGTGTTCTATATTCATAAAATAATTAGGTTTTTATTTGAATTACATTAAGTACCACAGAGGTCACATTATGACACCGTTTCCCCCCCCTTTATAGCAATTGATATAGTTCAGTTGTCTACACTGAGCACAATTTCATACGGATACAATGCAGCCTCATCAGCATTGTACTGGCTTGCCCTGTTCCAACAGAAGCAAACATGGTACACTTTCACTTGTCACACCAATGCAGGCAACACTTTCGAGCTTATATACAAGGCATTAGTAGAGCACCTTTTCTTTAAACTGTACCTTTCTCTTCTGCTCACCTAGACTGCACTTTTTTTTTTGCACAGTAATCTGACTCTACAAGCAATAGACAACTATTTTCTAAAAGCAAAAAAGTCTGTCTTTGCCTCTGGCTATTTACCCATACTAGCACTCTGAAGATAAAATCGGAATTAGAAAATCTTATTTCTGGAGCACTATTACGCATGGCTAACAGTGACAGTGGTTCACACATCTTTCCTAAATTGAAGGAGAAAGCCTCTTAAATACATCTGGTGATGTCAGACCATCTCATGGACAGTTTTTGTTGTTATTGTTTGTGGGTTTTTTTGTTTTTGTTTTGTTTTTGTTGTTTTTTAAATGCTCATTTCATATGGCTTGGGAAATCATTCAATATGTTAACTAGCAAAACTTCAGTTCTCTCGTGAACTTTTACTAGCAACTGAAGATTCGATACAAGAACACATCAATTTTTCAAAAAACACTTAAAAATCTCAGGCCACAGAACAGACTGATCTTACTGAACGTATCAGTTGAGTTTTACATTTCCTATGTCACCTCCTGTATACATGATGAACAGTACACTGAATACCTGTTCATCTATTTCTCTAACTCATCACTACAGTATCTTTCTGCTTTACGTTAATACATTCACCTTCATTTTTCATATTAATGAAGTTTAATTTCCACCATACAGATTCAAAAGAAACACTGATGAAAAACAAGTGAAACTAAGTGGGGAAAAAAAGTGCAATAAAGGTTTGTAAGATGCAGAAGCCAAGGAGTTGCAGGACTTATGTTCAAGGACAACAGCCTCTGCTCTACAGCACGCACAGTGAGCTTGTACTTGCTGGACATGTCACTTAACTGTCAGAAAAGTTAACTTTGTCACTTAAAATACTGAACATAGCTATTATGCCCAGTTGTCATCTTCTGAATTGCTCCATCAGGCAGACAAGAGCATTAACAACCAAGAAAAAAGATTAACTTACTTTCAAAGTGCAATCTCTAAAATCTCAAAGTATAAAACTATCAATGAACCAACAGTTTAACATCTATAGTTCTCCAAGAGTGCAGTAGAAATCAGGCTGTTAAAACAAAAGAACAAATTGGTTTGCTATTTCAGTTATTTATTGGTTCATGGAGAAGTGAACTTAATCAAATAACTGTTTCTTTTGCATTTAAGAAGTGACATTGAAGTGATTAAGTGGTAATGACCATAAACGTTACTAACCTGTAGGTTTTTCAATAACTGTTTGAAGTCTATGTAAGAGAAAAATCAGTAGTAAACGAGTGCTTTTAAGGTTAGGAAGATTACAAAAGGCTTTAAGTTTTTTCCCCTTTAATAAAAAAAGTCAAATGAAAGAAAAATAAATCACACTCTGGACACAAATTAGGTGTGAAGAGATCATTAAATGTGTCAGTAGACAAACTGAGCTTTGTAATGTCTTCTCTCTCAGGATGGAGGAGAAAGGATCACTTTACGATTTCATAAGAAATCAAATAATGCTTATTAAATGTTTTGGAAAAATTACAAAGCCAATTATAATCATCCTTCAAGGACATGCTAAATGAGATGCAAAAGATCACTCAAAAATTAATCTGCCTATCATTGTGTAAGTAATATGTTATTCTGCCTTGAATTCAAATAGCAATCTGGAGCTGACAACAAGTATTGTATTAATACCTAGGGCAATGTAAAACCATTTCAATGCAAAACACATTAATGAAAGAATAGATTCAAATTACATCATCTGTGAAACTATTTTGAACAAAGCACTGCAGTCCTGATTTATCATTTTCTTGTTATATTCCGTATTTATAGACACAGAAAGCTGTCAGTATAATTCATCAAGGTCATGGATTTGTAGAGCCTCCCTATGGATCACTTATTCACATTTTTTACAAAACTAGTTTAAATACCAAGTGCTGTAGTTCAGTATTATGCATTATATAACAGCAAAAAGGTAGATTTGAGCTATTAAGGCTTTACAACAGAAAAGTAACCACCAATTCAAGATTATGCTGAAAGTTGAGCCACACCAAGAAAAAAGTTCAAACAATGTTACTAATTTAAATATTGCATGTCCTTGAAAAAATTATATAATTTTACGCTCTCATCAGTAATATGGACATATCTGTCATGTGAGAAGTTGTAACTGACTTCATTTATACTTTTGCTAAAACCACTATTATCCTCTCTCAAAAAGAAAACAGAATATACGCAGTTTGAGCATTAGTTCCACAGTAGTGAATAAAGAGGAATATTAAAAAACTCTAATAAATCATTTGCATGAAAGAAAAGCTGTGATGGAACAGAAAAGTTTCCCAACATGGTTTAAGTGAAATTATAACAGCAAAATAAGTACTGTGAATTAAGTGAACCAAAGAAAGAATCGCTCAGTCACCGTCCCATCAAGTTTTCCATTGGCTAAAACCTACTTTAAGCTGAGAAGACATCTCACATCATCAGTTACAAACATGGTAAGTGCCACTCTTAGTACCATTTCTAAATCCTACAGGTCCATAAGGTAGACAGAATCTCAGAATTCTTGAGATTGGAAGGGACCTCTGTGCTCATCTGGTCCCAAAACCCTTGCTCAAGCAAGGGCATCTAGAGCTGCTTGCCCAGGACCATGTCCAGATGGCTTTTGAAGATCTACAAAGGAGGGAGACTCTACAATGTCTCTGGACAACCTATGCCAGTGCTCAGTCACCCAATGCAGTAAAAAATCATCTTCTGATGTTCAGAGGGAACCCCCTATGTTTCAGTTGGTGTCCAATCCCTCTTGTCCTGTCACTGTACACCACTGAAAAGAACCTGGCTCTATCTTCTTTGCCCCCTTCCTTCAGGTATAGATAGATATTGATGCGATACCCCCGAGCCTTCTCTTCTCTAGAATGAACTTTCCCAGAACATTACGAGCTCACATTGAGCCACCTCACTGGCTGTTTATTGAACCCATACTTCAGCTTCTCTGAAGGATCTTGTAAGAGACCCTCAGTGGGGGCTAGGTTTGGCTTCCCAACAGATGTGTGCAATTTAAAACTTCCTGTAAGATATGTTAGCATGTTATAACACTATACTAGCATGCAAAAAACCAAAGGCTGAAGTGGGAAACATTACTCAGAGCAGTTTAATTCAGAACTGTTCTTTAAAATACAGCTTTTGAAGCTTCAAATGCCAAGTGCTACACATTTCTATCCATAAGCTTGCTTTCAGAATTTTGATTTACGTTTTAAAAAAGTTACTGTACCAAAATGAGTAGGTACAGCAGCAGTACTCACCTAATGTTCATATATCCAACTGCAAAGAAATCACGCTGGTAAAACTACAGTATCCTGCTTTACCACACATACATCTGAGGGTTTTGTTGTTGTTGTTCCTAAAGTGTAAGTTATCTACACTTTAAAGAGTTCGATGTTTTTGGAAAATTCAGAATTCAATCCTGTGCCCCCCTTTTAATTAAAAAAGTACCTTGTGTTCATTGGAATGGCTAGGATAAAAACCAGAAACAAAGCTAACAGAACAAAGTTTAACACGGCAACTGTAACAGGTAATGCGAAGACTCACTGTTATGCAGTTCTTAATATGGTGAAAAACTAGGCACACCTTTTATCTTCCTTTGCAATCAAGTGTTAAAGCTTCTTTCTCTACAAAGACCTAGCACTACTGAAAAAAGGTTCAGAGTCGAGAACACACTGGTTGTGCGTTTTAAGTCTACAGAAGTCAGTTGCCACATCCTGCAGGACTGTCCCAAATGTCATCACATGGAAAGCTAAACAGAACAAGCCAATTTTCCCACTTAAAATGAGGAGTTGAGATCCTTTCTCCGAATCCTTTTTACTCCTCACAGTTAATTCTCCTCACATCACATTTCTATTCTCATTTGAATGACACAGAGTTAAGAAAAATGCTGTAAACATTTAATTTGCTCCTTTATTACAATATTAGCTGTTGACTTCAGAATATTATTTCCTAGAAAGCACAACATTGAAATTCAAATTTAGTTCTGACAATGTATCTTGCTTTTAACCAAGAGCATCTGCAAAAATATACCCCATCTTCTACATTAAGTCCTCACTGATAGTAGTTATAAGGAAGTCCTGACCTTCCCTGGCAGAAGCAATTTCTGCATTAATTCCTTGAGCTGTTATTTCTATGTTAGCATTCTCTTAGTGCTTTACTTTCAGGGACAGGATTCTTTCAGGTTCAATATGTATTAATAATTCCTCCCTACATTTATACCTAGTATTTCCCTGAAGTTGAGGAACTCATGAGTTTTTTCCATATCAAACCAAAATTTTATTTCTTTAGCATTTTCAGCTTTAACGGTGTATTTCATAATATTCCATTCAGAAGCTGGGGTGAACACCTCAACTCAATGACAGCGTTGTGTGTTTTTCCTCACACTAAGGGAAAAAAAACTTCTCTGTATGCACCATTTGACCAAGGTCAAATTTAGCAGACTGATTTTGATATTCAAAGCAGTAGGATATGAAAACCAGCATGCTAATACATAACAACCACACAGAGCTATCTTTCCACCATACTCAGTAACTCAATTGTCATAATTTGAGTATTGACAATTTTGACAATTGAATAACCACAATGGTCAGCAATTCTAATCCAGCATGATGCTACAATTTGTGTCCCCTCTGACCCCCAAAAACATAATTCCAAATGTGACTATTATTGTGTAGTCTGGTAAGTCTGTTCTTTGCTGCTTGAATAGCTCACCACAGACTGCACTTCAAAGTAATACATTAAATCAACAGTTACTTAAGAGAGACCCAGCATACTGGATCAATGCTGACAGTACTCCTTAAAAAGTAGATTTTAACTGGATTAGTCATTACAGTAAATTTGTTAGTTCCATAATTTAAAACTGTAGCCATTTACAATCTAAAGAACATCACCCTCTGTACCCCTCCCCCTGGGGGAGCAGAAAAGTATGCTCTCAGAGAGAAAGCCTAGGAGCATACACATACAGAAGTAAGCTTTTGCTCTCAGCATCCACTCAAATTCAAGGCTGCCTGATGCCAATGCCAAAGCCTTTTTTCCCTAACTTCTCACTATTGTATATTACCACAGCACAGAAGTGCAATTTTAGAACAGCTACAACCCAATTCTTCACATTCAAGGCCATGCAGAGCAGTCCTGTTAACATTTGATTAATCGTAGAATGGATAAATTGTATTCCAGGCAACTCAGGCAGAATCCACATATTTTATCTGTTTCATGGTACTCTTCTAGAAACACACAGAATCACAGAACCATTTAGGTTGGAAGAGACCTCCAAGATCACCCAGTCCAACCTATGACCTAACACTACCAAGTCCTCCACTAAACCATGTCACTAAGCTCTACATCTAAACATCTTTTGAATACCTCCAGGGATGGTGACTCAACCACTTCCCTGGGCAGCCTGTTCCAATGCCTCACAACCCTTTCAGTAAAGAATTTTTCCTAACATCCAACCTAAATCTCCCCTGGCACAACACTGTTTAAGATGAAATTAAAGTCAGCTGCAGTAAGGGCAGTCACAGCATCACTATTTACTTTTAGTATTCTGTGTTAGAGTGGTTGGTCTTCAACATAAAACCATTCTAAGTTTAAGAATTTGTCACAACACAGATCAGGTATGAAAGTATTTGCTAGCCTACCACTTATTACACTACAACCTTCATTAGATGTTCATTTAGAATAGTTTTTTTTATAGTTTTTTACAGTAATATGAATGAGTATACAGATATATCTGTTCTTGATTTCCCTTTTAACCACATACCACTTTAACAGTGCAAATACAAAACAGGCAATGGAACAGTGAGGATTTTCAGAAGTCAGGGAACAGGGGAAAAACTTCCATCTCTACTGCAAATCCTCAACTCCTAGCTAGGAAGAACAAACTATCCGAGATCACCTCTGTTCAGAGATAAAGGAATTCCAATAACATGTATTACATTCTCATTTATTCTCTACCTTTTTCTCATCATCTGATAAACATTTGTGCAAAGATTTCAAGTAGATGTCTTTGTTCTTGTTCTCGTCCTTATAAAAAGGGTATTCCTTTTGGCACTTAAAATCTACCACCAATTATCAAAGAGTAGTTTGACTAATAACCACAAAAGCCTCCCACCTTTAGGCACCGTGACAAACAACTCTACATGCCTACAGAAGGATGTCTAAAACTACAGGAACTTTACTTGTCAGATGTCTAAAGTCACAGGCAAGCATTACAGACAATGCATCACAGACTTGCCTGAACACTGATGCCTGTTTTATCTAGAGGCAATTTTTTTTTTTTTCGAATACATAATTAACATAAAAATCCAACCCTAAAAGGCAGACTGCACAAAGGACTGAACTGGGAAGTTAGCAAAAAAGAAACAGTTACTTCTTCCAAAATTATGCTTCTTTTGCTCTCAAGTGGAGGGACTGGAGTTACCCAAATTGGTGCAGCGTAACTCTTGCCGATCTCTCTCTCGGGCTCAGGAAAGCATGACAGTGCACAAACTTTTCACTAAAGTAACTTTTGCATTAAGTCCTACCACTGGAAACGGCACAGCCCTCAATATAAACCAGAATCCAGGTACACGGCATCCACATGCTGCTCATGTTGTCTGAAGAGTCAATTGAGAGCTGTGCTGTCATGCTGTTACAGATGGAAATTGCTTACATATGGAAGCCTGACCACCACTACAGCAGACAAAGTGTTATGAAAAAGACACCAGAGCCTACAAAAACTGTTTCAACTCCAACTTTGAGAACACAGACCTTCTATTAGGTGGCTTTCACTGCACATGATGCATTTGTACCTCAGTCCACCCATGTATAAAAATCCATTCACTGTTTTGGCAAAAGATTCTGTGATTGCCTGCAAGCAGTGCCAAAAAGTACTCTATCAGAGGTGGACAACACTCTCCTGTGTGAGCTCATCCCTCAGTCTTCTATAAGATAGCTCCTCCATTTCTCCCAACAGGTAATCCCTACTGTGTAACAAAAATTATGGTTTTGGAAGGGCCAAATGCAGCAGTTAAAAGCAAAGTAAATAGTAATTCCATGCTCCAAGCATTTGCATGGAAAACTCTAAGTTTTCAAAGCAACAAACTAACCTCAAAAATTTAGTACTTAAGGCATTCAAAGAAGGCTATTATAGTTCTCATGCTTGATGTCTCACCTCAATTACCACCCAGTATTATTACAAGTCCTAAATACAGTAAAACTAAGGCAACAGTATTAAGGAAGGACAGGTTTTGTCTTTGTTTGAAAACCCACACAGACAGCACAGCACATTGAAGTTACTGAACATTAAACAGAAGTCACATATTTGCAGGTTCAGTTAGTCTCAAAGACAGAAGCATATTATGATATGCAGCTGAACAGCGCCTAGAAGCAGTCTGGTCTCAGAAATAAATCCAAGTCAGTGGCATAGTAAGGAAATAAAGTTAAGTAGGGAATATTAGCAATAAATTCAAAAGCTTTCAAATGTTATTTTGAAACATTGTATATGTTTCAATCAACAATAGTCTTGAATTTTATACAAGTTTGTTTTGTTGTAAATGCTTATGTATGTTCATTAACAGTTACAAAAATCATACTTGGGTAGCTGTTTGCCAGTTTTAAACTGGAAAAAAAAACAAGGCAAAACATTGAAGATATCCTCCCAGCTAGTGACTTTGTCCTTAATTTTAGTTTCATGAAGGTCAAAAACTCTACACATGCTCTGCAGTAATGTAATTGAACAAGAGATTAATCTTTCCTTCCGTAATTAAGGAAAACAAATTTAAAGGCTGCCATGTTATTACAGGCTAAGTGAAGGCCCAGGTCTTTTTTGACCAGGACATGATCTAGATGTCAGCAATACAGCCTGAACAATTTAGTGTCCTAAGTCAGTCAGAAAAGGCTTGAAAGTAATTAATGATTCAGTTCAAAATAAAGCACTTAGTCAATAGAGCTGAGAGCAATTTGTCTCACCTTAAATACTACTATTAGCTGGTCCACCAAATTGTTCTCCTACCTACTGCACGGAGCCTGGTCACCACTGAGCTGTTGGTGGTCTGACACCGACGTTTACAAATCTGTACTGAACTGACTCCCAGAATCCTGCTGTAACTTAGGCCAGCTGAAAGTCATTAATAAAACTATAGCTAGTAATTTTGTCTCTTTATTACTAAATTTAGACTTGCTTAGGAGTCAAAAGGTAGTACTTTA
This sequence comes from Anseranas semipalmata, assembly GCA_013399115.1. Classification (NCBI taxonomy): domain Eukaryota; kingdom Metazoa; phylum Chordata; class Aves; order Anseriformes; family Anseranatidae; genus Anseranas; species Anseranas semipalmata. The sequence goes on from VXAA01007075.1 coordinate 639,460, forward strand.
CCCCTTTATCCAGTTATGACTAAAGAACTCTTACTTCTGTCCTTGTTCTGCAATAGTTTTGTTCACTTACCTTTTGCCTGATAACAAGCTACTAGCAGTGCTTCAAAATAGCTTTTATTATATGAGCTATTATTACTGAGCCACTTAGAATTCACTAGCAAAGCTACATGGGTCTATTATGTTAGAGCCAGGCTGCAATGGAAGAGAAAGCTATTTTAGCAAGGACATGCATTTAAAAGATTAACTCCTATCAAGAAAACATTGATTTCATAGAAGCTTTAAAGCTTCATCGGCAGTTAACTGTTAGGCTTTAAAACTTCATCTTAGTTGCAAAGTTTTACCCTGATGACAATTTAATACTGTAGCATTACAAATAGGCTGATATTCAGTGACTGAATAAATAGAACAGATGGAAAAGAAAGTGACAACATGAATATCAAATGTTGGCCAAATTATTCCAATTGTCCCTTGCCATGTAAGAAATGCATGGAATAAGTTATCATGTGAAGATGAGTTACAAACAATAAAAAAGCTAGTGTGTTAAAATGGTTCCTTTCCTTTGCACTTAAAAACAAGAGTCAAATAGCTTTAATCCTGTGATTCATGATCAGTTACAGGATGCACTCTTCTGAATCCTTTTAAGCTACATTAAGAACTGCAGTAGTTTAATTGCATGTGTAGGGCTAACAAAAACACTCCCCAGGCTTTAGAAAACAAGCTTCTAAACTGTTTCAAGCTCAATTTGCTTTAACTTAAGATCTTCTTGACTTCTGAAGGCATACATGGCAGAAGATGCTGCAGATTCTTCATACTTAGAACTGAATACCGACCTGCATAGATATGTACTTTTATTCACATTCTAGAAATACACAACTGTGAAGCAATACCACCTGCTGAAGAAACTGCTGCTTCGCTTACTGAATGGAGAATGGCCTTTTATAAAAGATGTAGTTGTGATTAAGAAAATGTTGCGTATTTCATTACACATCAAGTTATTCTGTCAGATTTCTGCTTGTAAAGCTCTATAGGGATACAACCATCAATGCAGAAGAGTTGTAGTAAGGTTACACTCAGAATTATAGACTGACCAGACCAAGTCTAGGTTAGGTCATTGTGCAATAAGAAGCAATATTTAGTTCTCCACTGCTGAATAGAGAAAGAGACAAAGGCCTCAAAACAGCAGGAACCAGCAAATTTGTATTACAAGCCATAAGGAAGAATGATCTCCCCTTGCAGAAATACGTCAAAACCAACTCTGAACTGTGCTCGAGTACTGAAACAGTGGTTCTTAAACTGCAGTGAAGTTATTCCTCTCATTCCAAGAAATTAGAAGTATTATTTCAAACCATGAAAAAACAGAGCTAGAAGACACTGCTGAAGCCACTTACCATGATGACATTTTTCCATACAACTGTGGTCCATGACAATGGCAAGTATCATGAACATAAGGAGTTGAAACATTTACAGAGCAACTTACTGTGTAAGTGATAGCTGCCAACATTCCAATCACAGTCAAGGAACTAATGGAAAATGAAAGAGCAGTCAAGCCATCTGAAAAATAATAAAAAAAAAAGTGCTGAAATTTCCTACAGTAGATATTCATCTTTTCCTGAATTGGTTTCCTGAAATTTAAGTTCATTAAAGGAAAAAAAAAAAAGCTGTAACTACCAGCCTTATTAACTCAGATGAAAAATTCATCTAGCACAGCTTTTTATCAGCGTTTTGTTCCTCCTCCAATACTGCAAGAAGCAGGACAGCCATCTCTCCTTCACTAGAGGCTTGAAGATAATGCATTAAGTTAAATGGTTGAATAGCCACTGATGAACTTAGCTCCCATAGCTGTCTAATGCCTCTTCAGGATTTATTTCTTGCCTCCACAGAGTATTGTGGTAACTTTCCAAAATTTAAGCGTGCATTCTGGATGGTTTATCTTTGATTTGTTATCCCACAGTTTCTCATAATAAAGCATTACCCAAGAATCAGGCAAGAATGGATCCCTCAGACAACCAAACAAGCCAGAGACTGTGAGCTTCAGCTTGACCCAGACAACATACATCCAGATACAAACTGGAAAAAAGTCAGGGAACTGAGTTACTGCAGCCTTGCTATCACTCTAGCAATTAGAAAGGATAGGAAGACTGGTACCAAACTCATCCCCAAAGGCACCAAGCTTCTTGAATCCTCCTGCATAATTCTGTATAACAGCCCTGTCCCTAACGCTGCCCTGGAGCACATAACGTGGCAAGCTTCCTTGAACATTTCTAATTAAATAGTAGCACAGTAATATATAGTAGCTATTAGAGAAGTTAACTTCAAGAGATCGGTTTCATGCCTGCACCCAGTCATAGAAACCGCAAACTAAGCTGCTATCTAGTGTTCTCCCTCATGTCCTCCCCCTTCCTCTAATTGATTCAAGAACTTAGAGCACAATAGTTTTTATTCAACATCATTGTTAGGCAGTGTCCATTCACTAGCTGGTTTCCAAGAGGTTGGAGCACATACTGTGCAGAGGGGTTGAGGGAACTGGGCTTGTTCAGCCTGGAACATAGACAGCTTTGGAGAGACCTAACAGTCTGCCAGTACCTCTGAGGTGTTGTTTACCAAAGAGGTGGAGCCCAAGCTCTTCAGTGGTGCACAGTGGTTGAATGGGACACAACAGGTGACAACGTGTATATTCATGTTGGAGAAGAAGAATTTTTTTCATGATGGGATGAAAGACCATCTGTAAGGGTTTTTCAAGAACTAGCTGATAAAGCCTGAGCAGCCTGCTCTGACCTTACAGCTTCCTGCTTTGAGCAGGAAATTGACTAGATGACCTGAGGTCCCTTCAGTCTGAAGACTGTTGTCTGATCCTACGCAGTTAAAGTCACAGCAAAATGCCACTAGTCAGAAATCAAATACAGATTCGCACATCTCAATCCAGCATCTTAATGACCTTACTAGAAATAAACATTGGCTATGCTATACTTTTAAAGCAAAGCAGAACTGAATATTTAATTGACAGCCATGTCAAGGTTGCTTAGGGAAATTAGCTTGCATCTCAGCTCAACTACTGTCATTACCTGTATAAACAGTTCAGGAAGCATTTTATTCTACACTGTCAGAATATTTCTCTAGCTTCAGACAGAGACAAAGTGACAGCAAAATTTATGACAAAACAATGGACTTGTCCTCCTTATCCCTTGTGCTTGCAAGAAAAGCTTACAGCAGAGGTCGTATTATGAAAAACTCTGCGAGGAACTAACAGGAACTAACTACTAGTTAGTTCTAACTAGTAGTTAGTTAGGAACTAACTACTCCTGCAAAGTACTAACAGGGAATCCTCAGACCTGTGCAACAACCACAAAACTAGAAGCAGTAACAGAGCCAAATGCCTGCTGGATGATGCATACAGTAGATGCACAAGTTCAGGAGTATGTGCGGGACACAGAGGAATCAACACCAGCAAACTGAAGTGCCTCCTAAAATGTAAACTAATATACTATGTTCTCTTTTTAGTTCTCCTCTTCCTGTGGAATCAGCAGCTCAGAAGCATTCCAAAACTTGTAAGAAATCAAAGATGTGTGCAAAGTAGTACTACAGAGGTAGTGATGGAGCAACTGACAGTTCTGTACTCTGAACAACTTCCTGGCTTAAGTGACAGAGGAGCCAATTAGGAGGGGTGCTCTGCTTGGTCTCAAACTCAAACAAGAAAGGGTTCACTGTGGATGCAAAGCTCAAAGACAGCTTTGGCTACAGTGACCACGAAATAGTCAAGTTGAGGAACCTGAGGAAAAGGAGTAGGGCAAAGAGCAAGGTCTTAACCCTTTACTTCAGGGGAGCAGACTTTAGCCTGTACAGGGATCTGCTTGGAATAGTCCCATGGGATAGGGCCCTAGAGGGAAGAGGGTTAGCCCAAGAAAGCTGGTTGATGGTCAGAAATGGTCTCCTCCAAGCTCAAGAACAGTCCACCCAAACAGGCAGGAAGTCAGGCAGAAATGCTAGGAGGCCTGCATGGATTAACAAGGAGCTCCTGGCCAAACCCAAAAACATAAAAAGGAACTATACAGAGGGTGGAAGCAGGGACGGGTAACCTGGAAGGAGTACAGAGACACTGTCCACACACACAGGGATGGTGTTAGAAAATCCAAAGCCCAACTGGAATTGAATCTGGCAAAGCATGTCAAAGACAATGCTTCTCTGAGTAAAGAAGCAACAAAAGGAAGACTAGGGAAATGTGGGTCCACTGTTGAATGGGGCAGAGGCCTCAGTAGAAAAGGACATGGAAGAGGCTGAAGTATTGAGTTCCTTCTTTGCCTCGGTCTTTACCAGCAAGGCTGGCCTTCAGGAATCCCAGGCCCCAAGACAAGGGGGAAAAGGCTGGAGTAAGGAAGATGTAACCTTGGTGGAAGATGATCAGGTTCGAGAATACTTAAATAAACTGGACATACAGAAGTTCATTGGCCCTGATGGACTGACAACCATGAGTGCTGAGGGAGCTGGCATATGTCATCGTGAGGCAACTCCTGATAATCTCTGATCAAGCATGGCAACTGGTAGAAGTACCCAAAGACTAGAGGAAAGTAAATTAACTCCTATCTTCACCGAGCACAAGAACTGGGGAAATACAGGCCAGTCAGCTTCACTTTCCGAGGAACCAAGGTGACTGAACTAATCATGGGAATCCTTTCCAGGCATGCAAGACAACATGATCAGGAGTAGTCAGCATGGATTCACAGAAGGGAAAGCATGCTTGACCTACCTGATAAGCTTTTACAGTCACATGACTGATTTGGTAGATGAGAGCTGTGAAAGTCATCTACCTTTATTTCAGTAAGGCTTCTCTGAGAATCTAATGCAAGACAATGTCAGAAGCTGATAAGCTACATGAGCAGATAATGAGGTGGACTGGAAACTGGCTGAATGGCCAGGCCCAGAAGGTGGTGATAAGTGGCAGAGTCCAGTTGGAGGCCAGTAACTAGCTGTGTACTCCAGGGATCCATACTGGGTCCAGTTCAGTTCAATGTCTTCATTAATGAACGTGAAGATGGGACAGAGTGAACGCTTAGCAAGTTTTCAGATGATGCAAAATGAGGAAGAATTGCTGATATGCCAGAGGGTCACGCTGCCATCTGTGAGGGGCCTCAGTCTGGAGAAATGGGCTGACAGAAACCTCAGGGAGTTCAGCAAAGGGAAGTGCCAATACCTGCACCTGGGGAGGAACAAGCCCAGGCACCAGGACATGCTGGGAGCCACCAAGCTGCAAAGCAGCTTTGCAGAAAAGGACCTGGGATCCTGGTAGACACCAAGCCAGCAATGGGCCATTGCCACAAAGAAGGCCAATGGTACCCTGTGCTGCATTAGGGAAAGCACTGCTAGCAGGATGAGGCAAGTGATCCTTCCCCTTCACTCAGCACTGGTGAGGCTGCACCTCAAGTACTGGCTCCAGTTCTGGGCTCCCCAGTACAAGAGAGATGGGGGAACATAGGGGAGAGTCCAGGGAAGGACCACCAAGATGATGAAGGGAATGGACCACCCCTCTTACAAGGAAAGGCTGAGAGAGCTGGGACTGTTCAGCCTACAGAAGAGAAGGCTCAGGGGAGATCGCATCAATGTCTATAAATACCTGAAGGAAGGTGGCAAAGAACACAGAGACAGGCAATTCATTGGTGTCCAAGAACAGGACCAACTACAGTTTTATTTAAGAACTACAGAAGAAAAAAAATAGCATTAAGAGGANACCACCCCTCTTACAAGGAAAGGCTGAGAGAGCTGGGACTGTTCAGCCTACAGAAGAGAAGGCTCAGGGGAGATCGCATCAATGTCTATAAATACCTGAAGGAAGGTGGCAAAGAACACAGAGACAGGCAATTCATTGGTGTCCAAGAACAGGACCAACTACAGTTTTATTTAAGAACTACAGAAGAAAAAAAATAGCATTAAGAGGAGCATAAATATCTTTTAGACAGTGTGCAATTTATCCAGGAATCAAAGCAGGAGTTGTCTGGAAGAACACTAGAAGTACTTTGAGTTAACCATAAGCACCATTCTTAAAATTGTACAGTTGAAGAGCTAGCCTATCCCATAAGAAAGTGTTCTTTCTCCATACTAGTGGTATCCCCCTGTTACCCCTTAACTAAAGAACTAGTTTTGGTAAGTAAAGACGAAGTAAGTATGGTGTGAAATAATCACAGAACACACTACAGAGTGAAAATAACGCTTCCTGTAGCAAGACAACAGCTGGCAGCTACAAGAATCAGGAAGCTGAGAGCAAGAAAGCTACATTATTCAGTAGTGCTAGAACATAGAACAAGACTGAAAACATTTCCATGAGTAGATGAAGTCCTATTTTGTTTTCACCTCCAGTTAGTTTGTATCTATCAAGTTTCTAAAGCCAGAATAACACCACTTGAATCACTCTTAACTTCCTAATACAGCAAAAAAAAAAAAAAAAGGCAACTTAGTGACTTGCATAGAACTTTTAGTGCAAAATGCTTACAATATCATAGTATATGACTTGACGAAGGCTTATAACATTACACTCCAAAATATTCAGACAGAAGCCAGTACTCTGACACATGGCAAGAATAAGGCACATTGTTTTGCATAAATGCATGCAGTTTGTTAGACAACTTGCAGTTACCATTTTTCTGGATATATTTGGGAAGTTGCATCAACTGTCTTAGCTCACTTACAAAACACAAGATGCATGTTCACCAAATTGAAGTTCATCAATTCTATGGTATCCAGTAACATTTAATAGCTGTATTAAGTGAAGACTGCATGGAACAAAGTACCATTCCCCATCCCCACCAAGCCCCTCAACTGTTAAATATCACAGGACACAGCATTGGAATCCTTAAAAAAAAAAAAAAAAAAGGACAATAATGAAAGCAGACACTACCAATCTCTCCATTCTGTACTTTAAAGAGGGTTCTGACTGTTGGTTTGTTTTGTCTGAACAAAAAGACTCAAATTAGAGAACTGTCACCAGGAAAGTTACTTTTTGATCAGTCAATGGGAAGCATGCCACAATAAGCTAATAGCAAGCAACGCAAGGCTCAGAACAAATCTGAAACTTACGACTACTTCCAAATTCTTCAAACAGAAGCTTCACTTTCTCCCATTCTGTGGAATTCTTCTTGTTGGGAATATCCAGAGGAACAAAAGCACTGTAACAAAACAGAAAGTCATCTCACCCTAGTTAGGCAAATATCAAAAAATTGTACTTCCAACTTAAGAAAATGGAAATCCATTCACTCCTGAAGAAAAAATTGTTTGATGTTAAGTTTAAAAAATTCTGAAGGCAATGTTTCATTTAACACATTCCTCACATATGGCTTATTTGGATCAGCAAAGTTCATGTGTGAGCCTGTGCACAGTCAGGTCTGAGGTCAATGAACAAATAATTTTCAATTTACCCGTACTAACAGAGGCAAGGACTACATTGAACAATCATTAAATGATGTCCTATTCTGATTTACTAATCTAGCTTGACTCATGGGCAGAGGAATTAAAAAAAATAAGCATCACTTGAGACAAATTCTTTTATAAAATCACATTACTGTAAGCTAGAATAAAATTCAAGATTCCCACGCCACGCATTTAATTAAAGTTTAAAGGGACATGTCTATGTTCCACTATTACAATCATAAAAATTCTTTTTCTGCATTCCACTTCTTGCTTGGTATTTGGCCTGAGAGGCCTGAACTGCAGAGAAGTTCATTAAGTATTTTTGACCTTTCAGGGAGAGAGAGACTTGCCAAGAGTGCTTAGAAGAATGTTGGTGAAACAGTCACCCCATCTAAAATCCAATAATAAGACCAACTCTTCAGCACCTCCACAGAGGAAACAGCTTATTATTGAACAGCTAGAAAAACAACACTTCCATACCAATCTGAAATCACAGCTCCCAGGCATTCAATATACAGAGGGGACTTATCAGAAAGATGGAGAAAGACTTTATCAGAGCCTGTAGTGACAGGACAAGAGGCAATGGTTTCAGACTGAAAGAAGGAAGATTTAGATTGGATATAAGGAAGAAATTCTTTACTGAGGGTGGTGAGGCACTGGAACAGGTTGCCCAGAGAAGCTGTGGATGCCCCATCCCTGGAGGTGTTCAAGGCCAGGTTGGATGGGGCTTTGAGCAACCTGGTCTTCTGAAAGACATCCCTGCCCACGGCAGGGGGGTTGGACTAGATGGTCTTTAAGGGTCCCTTCCAATCTGAACCAATTCCATGAAAATCCACAAGTCACAAGGAAGCCAGATTTGGAAGGAAACAAAGGGAAATTTACATAAAGAATGTGAGAACTGGAACAACTAAAAAAATCCATAAAGAACACTCAAGTACCTTTTAGACTTTTGTACAAAAAAAGTACAGAATGAGATTCTCGCTTCAAGTTCCAGTACACAAACAACACACATCTTCCAGGAATATGCCTGACAATACAAGCATGTGTTTCAAAGATTAGTGCTAAACTATGTGCACTTGTCAATTCAAAAACAAATCAAACCATTAACCTGCAAACAAAATTAAAAAGGTCTCATCTTAAACTTTTCAAAAATGTTTAGTTTTTAACCTTCTTGACGATGCAACAGGTAGATTAAGGCTAGCACTTAAGTTGATGCACACTTGCTGGCTTATGATTTCATTCTCATAGCTGTCTCTGGTATTAATTCTCTCTGTAAAGTTGTATCCAGGCAAGATCAAGTCACTAGCCCACTTTGTCTTTTGGCCTCTAGCTTAACAGGCCACAAAATGAGTGAGGTACAATTAACATGCCTAGCTGTCTACAGACCAGCATCCAGTACACAGTCCCAAAGGAGCTCTAAAACACAGCCCATCCATCGTGCCCTCATGGTACAGAGCACTTTAGGCCTATTTTTCATGCACATTAAGCAAGAATAAATTTGACAGAAGTCAACTATTTTGCTATGTTGACTAAATGGTCAAAGGACCATAGTAGCTATTAACAGAATGAGACAGCGATTTGCTAAAGAACTATTCACCTACCACCAGCACCCTACAATGAAGTCAGTCTATGACAGTGAGTGAATAGAGTACAAGTGCCAATACACAGTTTTACAGGTGTGAGAACTCAGCTAATGCAAATGAACAGAGCAGCTCAATAGTGTTGTCTTATACGTGCAGTTCTTGGCACAAAAGAAATTACTAAGTGTACTATTTTTCAGAGTAGAATCAAACTAATATCCTGTTTAAAACATTTCCTGGGAATATTATGATCCAGATCTAGCCTGTAGAACAAAAAAAAAAAAATAAGTGCTAGGCACGCTATTTAAAGACTATTAACATTTGGCTGAGCTAATAGCACACAGGTATAGATGGGTCAAATTTGATCCTTAAATCAAAGATTTAAGATTTACTGACTGAGATCTCTAGCAAGTGAATTTCAAAGTAGTTTTAAATTCACTTCCTTAAAATGAGTTCTGTTATAAATCATAATTTTTTATAGGTTAGAGCGATATACATAGCTTTTTAGAAGGTAATACTTCCAGAAAATTTAAGGTAACAAGTTCAATTATGAACACTGATAGTCAGGGAAACTATTTTTAGAATCATTCATTAGCCTCAAACAGACGTATTTTAGTTCGAAACAGGATGCTGTATAGAGATGCCTTGATGTAGATTGTAGTATCTCAAGCTCCTTGCCTCCAGCACATGACATTTAGGGGTAAATAATAAACCATATTCAGAGGAAACAGATAATTTTAAGGGAAAGGCATTACAAGTAAGTTTAGTTTTGAGCATCCCAGTATAAGTTTGTCTATACTTTGCTTTTAATGATACTCTGCATCAAGTTATTTGTGTGCAGAGTATTTGAGTGCTATTACAGACATGCACATTTTTGCCACAGCAAAAGGCTTTGTAACAGACAGTCAAAATGAGAAGTACAAATATTCCTGTTAAGTTTAGACAATGAAATCCTACTCATTGAGCAAGTCATCAACTTAGAATAAAACTACAAGATTATCTGGCACAAGACAAGATACTATATTTCCCAAAATAATTACATAGATCTCTAATGGAGCAAGGTAAGTATTCAGATAAGATACTCTTAAACTTCCAGCTTAATCCAGCTTTTATGCTCTCTCTGAGGAACTCTGAACAGGAAAGAAGTAGAGACTTCTTGTGGAAACCTACCTTTAAGGGAGCCAAGCTACACTTATAGATCTGTTAATTATACAGATGACTTGCTAAATCATTCAAGATGACTTCCATTCTGATAGAAGACACTAACCATATGAGCACAAGAACAAGATAGACTAAAAGCTTATTTCACTAGGAAGTTAACAGGAAACATTCCAACCCCTCTTCCTATTGCAACCTGCGTGCATCAGTCTATCCTAATCCACTAAGCCTAGCCTCCTAAAGTTAAATCTAGTACATAAGATTCCAGTCTGGTTTAACATTGGTGTGACCCTGGCCAGGTGTTAACCTCACCACTAGTGGAAAAAAAAAAAAGTCTCCTGCTGCTGCCAGGTACAGGTAGTACTGCAAGATTGTCTTCAGTTCCACATTCAATTAAACCCCTCATGCTGAGGCTTGAGCTCCAACACTGTTTTAGCTCTTTCCTATGGCACTGGGACTTCTGATATTGCTCTTTGTCCTTGCTGGGCAGACGGTGGACCAGCTCCAAGACAGATAACTTCTCCATAACAATGCACACGTGAACACTCAGAATACAGACACCCACTATTACTGTGAACTGACAACCAAATTTTTCCTCAGCACAGTTCTTGTTTGCTTCCTGAACTGAGCTGTTCAGTCTCACAGCTTCCCTTAAAGTGGGCAGCCAAGAACAAATTTTTTCTGCAGCAGCATTTAAGTAACAAGGGTGCTTTTCCATTGCAAGGCCGTCAGAACAATGTTAGTATCTAATTATCTTAACAGAAAGTGAGCAACCTCCTATTTGTAAAAACAACAAAAAATTGTTCTGATGACAACCTAGAAATTCTAAAATCCATATCAGTATCTAAAGGAGTTCTGCCTCCACACAGCAGATATTCCTGCTATTTAGATCAGTGGTTGTTTCAGATCCATACTTATGGAGAAGCATCGTTCAGCAACTAGTCTAGTGGTAGTGCTTGGGCTGGGAATATCTGGCTTGCAAATCAATCTCACTGTTACATGGCACAGTATCAGAAGAGGGTCATGGAAGCCACTGTTCTGCATACTTTAAGGAACAATTAGAAGAGCACAGACAATAACTAGGAAATTGAGAACCAAGTTCCATCTTACTGGAAAAGAGGATCAAACATGCTTACAGCTTTCAAAGATTCAGCGGATCAGAGACTGGACACCCCTACTACAGATACTGCAAAAGTTTTTAAACTCGCTACATTATACAGTACATTTATCTATGCCTAGGATACAAGTCAATGATTAGAGAAACAGATTTTGTCAAAGCATTTTAGTAATATTTTTAGACCCTGATTAAGCTAGCTCAAAGTCCCTTAGTCTCTCGTAGTAGCCAATAAGTTACTTTTAATTAGAAGGACACTAGAATTCCTAGAATCCTACCTTGAAGTGTTTTTCCAAACTAGAAACAACACTCCAATAAGGCAGTATACAATGAGAAGCATTAATTTTGCTTGTTTCTACTTCATATTCCAGTACTTCATTATGGATCACTTTAACACACATTTTATAAGTTTTACCAGCTTTATTGCTGCAGTCGAAACACTAAAACACTTATGGCACAGCACACATTAGAAGTATTAAATATCGGTGTGCATGTCATGTTTAATGACAATCTTAAATTGATTTTGTAATATTGGCGTTTCAGAATAATAGTACTTGTTGCAAACAAATCACCCACTTCAATAATGTCTACATTTTAAACAAATGCTAGTAAAATATTTTTCATACAAGGCACAACTATGTCAAGTACAACCCCACACCATATTTATGTTCTTCACAGAGGACTTCCATTTGGGAGAGTACTAAGCACATAAAACCTACTCATATTCCTAAAACCCGATTTGGGATGTCCATGAAAGCATTTGGTCACAGAGGCAGCAAGCAAGAAAAGCACAAGTCTTATACTCCCTGTTGTACTTCAGATATCAACACAGTTGTAAATAAAAGTTGCAGCCATCATGTCCTTGATGGATATTCACACCGCACAAAAACTCAGAACTTGGATGCATAAGTACCTCTGCAATTAAGGCAAAAAATGAGTTTAGCTTCTAGTTAAACTCTTGCTTTTCAGGTGTGCAATACCCATGATATTTAAGCCTTAATAGAGATGAGCTAGATATTGATTATATTGGTTGAGCACACCACAAAGTAGCTTTTTAATCTTGCACAGAACAAAGTTCCATTTAAGGTTCTATTTAGTATATCACCCGTTAATATTCAGTACATACTTACCCAATTAAGAGAAGAACTGCACAAATTGTGAGGAATCCCAGAGTATATTTGAGTGCAGTTTTAACCTGCTGTATATCAAAAAGAAAGTTACATATTAACATAAAATAAATCCAAAGGGATTTGTCCAACACGTTATTACAAAGCATACTTAGCACAACAGATTTTCAAGAAAACCTCCAAAATAAGCAAGAGTAGTTTTAGGTCCAAGTCATCAGTACACACTCCCGTAGTCTTGTAGCTTGAGGACTATGAACAATGATATTGAATTATGCTTCCATCTTAAACTGTGCGCTTGGGCAGCTGTGGCCAGAAGCCAGGGTGCACTTGTTCAGGGCAAATACACTCAAAGAAAATTCCTATTACCAATATTTTATATAATTGCTTATTATGGCTACAATTAGAAGCTTTTTTCCTTCTCATGTTAAGATTACAACTGAATAGAGTTGAAAGTGACCGGGATTAATGATTAAAAGACTCTTTAAGAAAAATATGTTTTATTTGAGAAGCTAGCAGCTTACTGACATGCATTTGTGTTTCCTGGAACATCACGCATATCAAAAATCTTCAGTGTATTACAAAATTCACCAAGTGCTAGCTTCAGGTAAATTACTACTGCCTACCTTCAGAAAATACAAGTACAAGATGGTCAGATTTAGCTTCAACCACAGAACCAGTATAATCCTCCTGTCTTCTACTTTAGAACCCATTCATAGATATTGCCAGGAATTCTAAGGAAAATCTCATGTAAGAGGTTTTAACTCCCTTTGCTATAGTGAACTTACTGAGCATGTGTTGCCATCATCTTCCTCCTTCTCCTCATAATAGAAATAGACAAAGGGTATCCACAGAAAGACGCAGAACAATATGATGGAGTACAAGGCTAGGAAAAAGATTAATTAAGTGAAAAGACAAAGTTACATTGGCACTTCATTTACTGCATAGTAATTCAAAGGAAAGAATCAAATAAAGCTAGTTTCTTCTCCTTCTAGATCTCAATTTCAAGCATTGGAAAGTTAATAAATTTAACAGCCAGCCTGTGAATTACTGCTGCTTTATTAATTCTAAAAGTCCTTTGGAGTTAACCTGTACAGACTAAGGATTTCAGATCAACCTTCAATTCAGCACTTATAAAAAGACTAAAGGAAGCAATCGCCTGCATGCGGGCGACATACAGGACTAGCACACTAGGGAAGAGGTAGCACAGATAACAGATATAATAATGTCATTATTCCTTAGTTTTGTTGCCTCTTATCTTGGATAGTGCATTCAGAGTATCTAGGTGCTTCAACAAAATCTACCTCAGTGTTTTAGCTGACGAAGATGTGGAAGTCAAATAAAGTATCAAGACCTACAACCTAGATATGAATGAGAAGTTTTTAAGGGAACTCATTCTTTGGAAAAACATTTCCAAGTGTTAGGGGCATCTAGTATTTAGTGTGCTGAATTGGTATGGGAGTGTAACAAGCAGTGTAACACATAGTTCTTGTTTGTAAACTTTCTCACATGCAACAAGAACAAAATTCAGTTCTAGATAACTTGAAACATTCTTAAAGCATTCTTAGATGTTCTAGAACAGTATGCAAACTGCTTCAATATTGTAAATGCTTCCAGGAATCAAGCCTCTCAAATCTATAATCTGCCTTTTTTTAAAAAACAAGTCCTAAATATAAACTGCGCTGTGCCAGTAAGTTACACAAATTACAATCATCATTAAAGATCAGAATAATCAACCCATAGAGGTCACTGCAAGCACAGAAAACACCCTGCTTCCAAGTTAAAGCCTTGTATATCAACTTCAGCACACCTTACCTATATAGGGTATGGCACAACTCAGTAAATCACAGGACTGATCCATATTTCTTCCAAGGCAATAAAGGAAGAAAGAATCAACCCCCCCAGAAAATTATCTATGAACTGAGTGAAACAAGGCTGCCATGCACCACTACACCAAGCACTGGTACTACCTAAAAATGCTATTAGTGCAGTAACTTAACCCATTTTTAAAACAAGAGCTCATGCTTCTGACAGTAAGCTTAGAGACCTTTTTGAGCTGCTGGTGTTCAGTTACTAATTACATAGCTAAATCTCTATCTTGAATTTGTTTTTACTTAGTTTTCAGAAATAAAAGAATTTATAGTATGCTTTATATTATAAAACTGTTTCCTGACATTTTCTCTTAATTCTTCCTACTAATATCTAGTTTTCTAAGCTTTTCTTTTTACTATAGTCCCCTGAGCAGAGGGCTGTTCTCAATGGCTACTGACAATCAGCTAAACCAATCATCAGTTGAACTATTTTTGTTCAATTGCTTTATTTAATTGGATTGTTTGATGCTGTTGAATTGCCGTATAGTTTGCCCAGCCTTTACAAGGTTTTGAAAAGCCGTTTGTACCACAAGCATCTAAGCAGCACACAATAAGACAGCTAAGTTTTCAACTCAGTACAAGAAACGCTTCCAAGAAGTATTTTTACATGTTATTAAGAGCATCGTATTCAGCTTTTAAAGGATGGTCACAAGAATTTGTTTAGTTGCAAGAAAATACCATGATTTTCTTCCCCTAAAGTCATCTATTCCAAGCTTCCAAAGTGTGTTTAAGTGGTGCCTCTCAACTCAAACTGTGAATTAGCAGGCTTAAGCTATTACAGCAAAGCTTAGGACAGAGGTAAGTCCACAAACCAAAACAGTTACTGAAGTTGTAACAGTTCGATACTATGACCACATAAATACTTAGAGGAGTTTGTGCACCAAACAAATGCAGCTGAATTTAGGTATTTTTATATATCAGATCCAACTTTTACAGTAAAGGAAGTCCAAAGCCTGACTATATTTTCACAAACCCACCGTTTTAGTAATACATTGTAAGATGCAAAGACTTCATGTCCATACAAAACCGAATGAGGGACACCAAATCAAGGTATTTTCAGTCAATAAGAATTAGGTATTGCTACTAATAGTTCTATTTCAATTTCTTCCCAACTCATTTCCTTTTCCACATCCAATGGCTCACATGAAAACATTACAAGAGGTTTAGGACAGTGTTTGCATTCTGGAATACTTAAATCAAATTTAGATCCAAGTCTAAGCAGCTCTAAATGGAGTATTACATAAAGCTCCTGATACTAAGCTCTTGACATCCTAAATTTCATAACTTTCAAGTTAACATCTATAAGCTTCTCTTTGCCAGTGTAAGCAATGCAAACTACTGTCCAGATTAGCCTGACCAAAAGGTTAAATAATTGTAATTTTCTTGAAGTCATAGTTAATCCAATTGAAGTTCTCACCAATGTTCCCATTTTATTACTGTAGCCAGGAATTTATCGGATTAAGAAAAAAAGCATACTGGCTTAATGTCATGTCAGTAGGAGAATACAGAAGAGTTTAGCCTTGCTTTTGTGCAACCCAAAGTAGCACAGCTTTGAATCCTCTAGAAAATGGAATAAAGCTGGGCATGATGAAGGATAAAACCTCATAAAGATCCTTCTTTAAGGGATCTAAGCCCTCTAATACCAAGCTGACTCTCAAGTAATTTGAGGCAAAGTATTACCCATCTCCTTTTGTATACACTTCTATCAACTAGCAAACCAAAATCCTTCAATTCATTGAAAGCTTAATTGGTCGCAATGGAATTGCTTTTCAGAAATTACCTGAGTAGCTATGATCAACTCCAGGGAAAGGAAAGTCAGCCAAGTATTAAAAATGCCACTTAACTTCTTGAAGAGGGAGCAAGAGGCAGCTTCTGGTATTTACTTGGAAAAGCCAAGCCACATCTGACCAAGTATATATTTATATTCAAATCAGCAAAATATAGTAAAATAGTTAGTTTGGGATAATACTGCTAAACTAATCAAAACTGACACCTAAGAGCTGATTAGCAAGCTACAACACCTACCTGCCTAGCTAGTCCCACACTATCTATAGAAGGATAGGGAAAGGCTGATTCCAATGGCTTGGTAGTCTCATTCCATATTTTATCAAATTAATGCCTTCCACACACAACTCCATCAGCAAAAGTCTTACACATTCAAAAGCAGAGGGTGCACCAGTACAGGTTGGGAGCTGACCTGCTGGAGAGCAGCTCTGCGGAAAAGGACCTGGGAGTCCTGGTAGACAGCAGGTTATCCATGAGCCAGCAGTGTGCCCTTGTGGCCAAGAAGTCCAATGGGATCCTGGGGTGCATTCAGAGGAGTGTTGCCAGCAGGTCGAGGGAGGTGATCCTCCCACTCTGCTCAGCCCTGGTGAGGCCACACCTGGAGCACTGGGTCCAGTTCTGGACTCCCCAGTACAAGAGGGACATGGAGCTCCTGGAACGGGTCCAGCAGAGGGCTACTAAAATGATGAGGGGACTGGAGCATCTCTCATACGAGGAGAGGCTGAGAGAGCTGGGCCTCTTTAGCTTGGAGAAGAGAAGGTGGAGAGGGGATCTCATCAATGTGTACAAGTATCTGAAGGGAGGGTGTCAAGAGGATGGGGCCAGACTCTTCTCAGTGGTGCCCTACGACGGGATGAGAGGCAACGGGCACAAACTGAAACTCAGCAAGTTCCAGCTGAATATGAGAAAACATTTCTTTACTGTGATGGTGACAGAGCACTGGCACAGGTTGCCCAGCAAGGCTGTGGAGTCTCCTTCTCTGGAGATGTTCAAAACCCGCCTGGATGCGATCCTGTGCAATGTGCTCTGGGTGACCCTGCTTGGCAGGGGGCTTGGACCAGATGATCTCCAAAAGGTCCCTTCCAACCTCAACCATTCTGTGATTCTGCGTGCTGGCTATTAAACTATTAGAAGAATCTAACAAGCAAAAGCTTGCAGAAATAGATAAAATATCCTTTTTCTGCAATTCTCAATACAAGTTTGGAAAAAAAACTGAAACAGTGAGTGCAGAATACAAAAATGAGGTCAGACCAATATTTCATCAAGTCCAGTACTGGTGGCAATAGGAGGAGATATTTAGCGAAAACATGCAGGCCTGGTCCCTTTCTGCAGTTTCATTCTTTATGACTCCCTAAACAGCCTACTGTTATAACTCCCTACAGCATTCATGCCTACTGTTTTTCTACTTGGAACTAGTCCTTTTCAAGCAGGCAAATGACATTAAAGCAAACTAGCAGCAAGACCGATGCTGTTATGGTACTGACAAGCAACTACAGTTATACTTGGAGAAGTAGCAAGTATAACCAGATATTGAAGATTGTCACCTGCTCTTATCAGGTCACTTCTTTTATTTCTGTGGAAAAGCTTTCATTTTTCTCCCTCACTGAAGAAATATGGTTGGTTTAGATTTTTCTTTACAGCATTCAGCTTGGCCTTTAGATAAACCATATCCATAGAGATGGAACTGAGCATTTAAAGTGTACCACAGGAGTTGCTTCTAGATGCAAGTCTCCTCCAATCCACAATGCATATGCAAAAAGGTATATTCTTGACTCAGTTAAGGCATGTGCAAAAGCTGTACTACAAAGCTAGATCATGTTTCCAAGTTAAAGATGAAATAGATGGCTTAAATATGTACTGTATGGCTAAAAATACTACTTTGATATAACTATTTCTAGACAAACACTTGAGAGGCAGACAGTGAAGCACATCAGCATTGCATACCAATAGCAAAATAAAAAACAGAATCATGAGTATTTACTTGATCACATTGGAGTGGCAGATGCAGAAAGGCCTTCTCCAGTGAGCATCAAGTGGCAAGCTGTATTTGATCCAAGGAGGGGTCCCACTTCCTTCTCTCCTCCATCCACCTGTCACATTAACACTCTTCTTTGCACCACCTCCAGTGTTTGCTAGACCTTGTGCTGCATCACCTTAGCTCACCACACTGGCAGAAGAGACAAATCTAGCAGTGTCCTCACGGCAAAAGAAAGCCAACAGCATCTTGGGCTGCCTCATGAAGCACGTCACCACCAGAAGGAGGAAGGTAATTGTTCCCCTTGAATCAATGTGGTCCTGCCAGCACTCCAGAACTGGAGTGCTGTGTCCAGTTCTGGGCTCCTGGTTTAAGAGACACATGTATAGCAGAGGGTCTAACAAAGAGCAACAAAGAATACTAAGGGCATGGAGCACCTGTGAGAGCTGGGACTGTTTAGCCTAGAGAAAAGGAGGCTGCGGAAGTAATCTTATCAATGTGTATAAATACCTGCTTGTGCGGTACCCAGGGAAAGGATAAAGGAAGATGAACACAAACTGAAATACAGAAGTGTCCATTTAAACAAGAACCATTACTCTGCCTGTGGTCAGATACTGAGACAGACTACTCAAAGATGCAGTAGTCTCCATCCTTGGGGATACTCGGCATCCAGCTGCAGACTGGCATGAACAGGGGCTGTTGAACTAGATGATCTCTAGAGGCCTCTTTCCAACCTCAGCACTTCTATGAGTCAAAGTGAATTTCTACTAATTTCTAAGTCTGGGTTAGCACAGCACAAGCATCCACCAAATGCCAACTTACACTCACTGTTGCAACAGCTCTGCAATTTGCTCAGTTGTTGAAAAGCCATGTTACCACAGTAACTTTACAGGACCATACCACTGAAAAGTGAGTTTAAAAGCAGTTTTGCCTTTGCTTTTCCCCCACACAAAATCATTTTAATTAAGACCTCTTCATACATTCATCAGGGAGTCTCAAAACTTCCTATGAGAAACACTTGAGAGGCACACAATGAAGAAAGCTTCTCATTTCCTCTTTCTCCTAAAAGAAACTTCCTACGAAAGCTTCCCATACAGCTTATATAGTTAAAGTAGTAAAATGGTTTTTCTTTCTATTATACCACAAAGGACACTTTAACAGATTCGGTAAAGTTCCTATCAACACAAGAGAGCAGACTGATCTGACTTTTGAATTTTATTGTTCAGAATTGTTGAAAGGAACACCTCTCATCAGCTCAAAAAGAGTTACAGGCAAGCATCTAATTGCCTGTTGTTCTGCCCACTGAAAGGGCTGTTTACTCCCTGGAAAGCTAACCTTCAAAGTCAGAAGTCTTGCAGCAACAAACAGTCAACTAAGTGATAAATATTTCCTTAGCCCTAGCTCCCTTGTCTGTGACCTTGTGGCATAACTGACTGACTGAGTTTTCATTATTTCACTTCTATGTACTTCAGTTTTAAATCAGTGATTGCTCTTTGCACTTGTTCAGAGGTTCAACTTTCATTTCAAAACATTTTTTCTGGGTTGTATCAGAAGCTTGAAGCAATACCACTGCAAGAGGGCTTCACTGTATAGCCAGCATAATGATGATTACTGTCACAGAGTAAGTCTAAGCAATCTTCAGCAAGAATTCTGTGGTAAGGTTTGCTTAAAGGAGTTTCTCAGAACAGTTCTTATATTACATCAAAATGAGTAGCTTTCTTCCATTTTGTACCACATCAATACAAAGACGCCTTAACTACGAGACTCAGAGTTGGCAGTAATTTTCAAGTAAATTATTGCAATGGTCCCTTCATTGTGTTTTGACTTGTTTTTTTCCCCTAGGAGTATGTGAGGGCAACCAGGAACAGTACTAGACAACAAGGAATAGCAAAACACACTAGGTAGAAGGAACTAAAATACCTTAAAGATTTGGGAAGATCTCATGCAGAGTACCAAAGACAAATGCAGTTCCCAAAATCCCTCAGAGACTATAGGAGTCTCAAGAACCTTATATGATCAGAAGTCTCTTCCATCATGCAAACCACCTGCTCATCCAGATGGCATTACATACTGATGCACTGCGGAACATGAATGCTACTAATTTGCTTAAAACAGGGCTTTGTTATATACTCCCTCACTTCCACTGAGAATTTGAGTCATGAGCTACTTCAGACGACCTGTAGACAAGTGTTTCTTCCCAAACGTATTTTTCTCACATCTAACAAAAGATTTGTTAAAACAATTTTTAAAGCAAGACTGCAAGGACAAACAGCTTGTTTTCCCCACTGACAGTTAACGGATACAAAACAGTAGTGAATTTCAGGTGTTCCCCATACAACACTTGTTTGAAGCAGGACAGTTGAAGTACTTTAGCATAGTGCCAGTACTATAACAGACTTTCAGTTTATATTCTAGCACATTGGTTCTCAAAAAACATACTTCTTAGGAGGGTTGGGGTTTTTTTGGTTGATGTCGCTCCATTTGTCATACACAGTATTTGTCATATACAGCTATGCAAGTTTTGCACTGTATTTAGCATGCCTTCTCCTATGGTCAGACTAAGAAAACGTAGCTACATTCAACTTCCACCTACTACTTCCTAGAAGCCCAAGTCCTTGGGTCAATGACTCAGTATCAAATACCTGCAAATGCTATTTTAGGTAAGTTTTCATTCCGTTTTTAAACCTGTGAACCACCACGCAATAATTATTGCAGACTTGAGAAAGTACTGACTATTAACAGAGATCAAAAACCAGAAGTTTCATGTAGAATTTAAAGCATACCCATATACCCCAGTAGCATTTAGGAGACAATCCTTATCACTCTGTAGTTATGAGACACCTCACACATTTAGGTCAAGACATCTGTCTACCTCACAGGAAGATTGGGATCTACAGATGTCATCCTTTCACCATTCGCAAAGTTTTACCAAGTACCACAGAACATCAAGCTGATCCCAATAAGCAGGATTTACATACTACAAGAACAGCTACAGAACACAGCTCTAGGTTCCTCTGAATTGTTTCATCCTGATTCTCCGTGGTACAGAGGAAAGAGCCATTAGATGGTTTCCAGTTATAAACCTCTCCTTCCAAACACAAGCTGACATGCTGTTTTGGAGCATCTGCCAACCACTATCATTCTTTGATCACTTAAGTACTGGCAGACGCATGCCACTACTGTTGGTTTTATGAGAATTAACACGCTAAACTGCTATGGCTTCATACCAATCAGTAAACTGTTTTCCTAAGCTAAGCTTTTACATTACTTAAGTCCCACTTCAAAATAGAGGCATTTCAAGCTTCATTCTAAGAGTTAGCTCATTTTTCTTTCTACCAGCACACAGCAATTTTACTTTTCTATCAATAATCAAGCCAAGCAATCTATCAGCTGGGTAAGCAAAAGACTGCTTGCAGAGCCTAAAAAATCTAAAAAGCTTTTTTAAGTTTAGTGACAGCCTTCTCAGTAAGTTGCAATACAGGCAGTAAAATAATCCTTCATATTCTACAGCAGTTAAACCAAAGCCTCCCAGTTCTTGCTACAATCAGAAATAACTCCGACTAAAGGGCAGTGGCCTAAACTTACAACTTACAGTATGGTCGGTTGGTAAGTACAACACAGCTACAGGAGTGATATGAGACCTAGATAGCTATCAGTGCACTTTCTGGAGAGATAAGAAAGTACTGGTATTCACATTCATAATAGTAGGACCAGGTACAAAAACAGACTTCGCTCTGGTCATCCCATTTATTTTAAAACATGCCAAGATCAAATACTGTTAGAATATAAGAGTAGAAGAAAATGGAATAGCATTCTAAGGCTAGTAGAGTTGTGTAATTTATTCATTCTCAGCTTTCATTTCACTGTGCTGTGCAACAGCAGCAGCAGGGGGACTAGACCTAAACAGACAGAACCATTAAGTCGCATTTTCATATAGGAATGATGCTGACTTCTGAAAAATAAGTTACCTATTACTGCTCACTTCAATGCAGTTCTAGTTATAAAAATGTATCAATTCCTCAAACTAAAAATTACAAAAGAAAACCTTTTTAAAGCATCTTAAAATCTCTACCACCATCTGGAGGATATACTATGAAATAAAACATTAGTCCTACACAATTTCAAGCAGACCTGTCCAGTTAGACCAAAATCAAGTTCCAAAGTTCTTCAGGTTTAAGCTTGAAACCTATCCCAAAAGTTAGTTCAGGATTTACGAAGAGATATCTTGCTTTAAAAGAGACCTTAATCTTGGCTAATCTCAAATATAAATGAGATTTGTACAAACCCTTTGAAATTGATAATCTCACATCTGAACTACAAGCAACCACCTACTTAAGCAGGTACTGCACTTCCTGCATTACAGTTTAAAAAGGATTATTCCCCCCCCAACTCCTGAACTAGGAAGAGTTCCGCAATACCTTAAAAACTTCCTGCATCTTCATGTGGATAAAAGCAGAACATGCTAGAACTGGTAGGCACTATTCATCTGCTAGAACTAAAATCCAAACGATACTAAATTAGGTTTTGAGTCTTAACAGCACTTCAAATAGAAGGCAAAAAACGGGTAAGTTCTCCTCACAGAAGTAATGAAAGTGAACTTCTTTACTTAAGTAGATTTAGCTAGCATATAAGCCAATCTGTAAAATTAAGGTTTTTAAAACAAAAAAAAAGTTTAAAAAGCAACTGTAAACACATCTTTTAGCGCAAAGCCGACCTCCTTGGTCGGAGGTTGTGGATGCCCCATCCCTGGAGGCATTCAAGGCCAGGCTGGATGTGGCACTGGGCAGCCTGCTCTAGTAGTTGGCAACCCTGCCCAGAGCAGGGGGGTTGAAACTAGATGATCTTTAAGGTCCTTTCCAACCCAGGCCATTCTATGATTCTACGATTCCTTCACAAGTCTGTGCTGCAGAAGTACTGGTGTACAGTACTAGCTGAAATCCTAGTAGACAACAGATAATGGCAAGGTTTTCCAAACTATAAAAATAAAATTCTACATCTATAAAAACAGATAGCTAAATTGTTTTTAAGTATTAAAAAAGAAATCAAATATGTGAACTTCTATAAGCAAAAGTTCGTGTTTTCATACTTTTCTTCCAAGCTTCAGTTGGATATAGTCCCAAGTCATTCAGTAACAAAAGCAAACCGTTTGACTTATAACCAAGACTAAGCAGTCTGAATCAATTATACACTTGATTTCATTTCAAGAAAGGTCTCTGTGGTCTGAAAACAGTTCCCAGTCTTTGAGCCCAGGATCAATGCTTAGTTAGCCCAAACTATTTTATGGCAATCCATCTATCAGTTCTATCAAGCTATACAGATGGTACAGAGAAGAGTTTGAAAACCATTCACATGATTAGTTATGAAATAAGCCCTCAGCAACCTAACAAGAGTAGAAAGCATATATGAAGTGATTCTACTATTCTATAGTAAATAATTTTTGAGGAAGATAAATCTGTAGTTATACAGCTCATTTTTAAAACCAAAGAAGTTTCTTACTACTTTTGGCTTTAGGCTTCACTCAGCATGAAACTATACATTCTGTTTTTTGTGACTACCACTGTCAAACAATACATATTCTGCAACTTAACAAAAAAGTTTGCTATTTGGAATTGATTCTTTCCTGATCTTAAAAAAAAAAAAAAATCAAGAGCCAACCCACAGTCTTTGGAAACATGTCCAAAAAACACATAACTATTCCTCCTTGGAATTTGTATCATTGACCAAGTCAGTCATTTTACTCAAATTGTCATGAGCATCCCTTCTCTATAACTACTTCTAAATATATTCATTGGTAGCTGAATCTTTTCATAAGGACAACTAAAAAAAACTGATCTAAAATCTAAAAAGTTTTATTTCAGTTAATTTTTTGCTTCAGTGTTGCTTAGGATTACCATCCTTGAATCAGCCCCTTTATGCTTCTTTACAGTAGCTCTTCATTTTGACTGTCGTAGTTGCTGAATCTGAACACATACAACGCAAGTGTTACGGTCATAGTTGCACTGACTGTACAAACAGTAGACAAATTTCATACCACTGCATATCCTAAGTGCCACAAAAATTATATCAAAGCTATGAGTTTCCCTAAATGGACCTCTAAATGCATACACAATACATGTTAACAGTAGATTATATGACAGAAGCCATTAGCCTTTTCCTGGATTAGCCTTCAGTATATTTGCATTTTTAGAGGGACCTTGAATGCAAGAACTTCACTGAAGGGCTCTAAGTGTAAGACTAATGTACCCAAATAGCAATAATCCAGTATGACCCCTAAAAGCTTCATGCCTTCACTTAAAAGTATTAAAAATGATAGGTCCTATTAACTGGAGGGGAAAAAAAGTTAAAAATACTTACTGTAGTATCCATAAAGTACAGTGTCTTCAATTTGTCTTGAAACATTAGCATCAGCCCAGTCCTAGTAATAAAGGATAAAAGCATTTAACACCAAATAAAAAGAACATTTTATTCAATCACATTTTTATAGAACTGAAAAGAGTGCTCATATCAAATGCCTAAGGAAAAGCATTAGACACCCAGTTTGTTGATTTTAAACATTAAGTTCAACTTAAAATTTAAGTTGAACTAATTCACTAAAGTTTTCTACATTAAGGAATGTGCTGCCTTTAAGGGGACAGACACTGCAGTAGCATCCCAACTGCTACTCATTTTGGCCATTAGCTTCAAATTTAAGGCTCTTTTTTTTTTCAGATTAAAAATCCTTAGTTACAATACATTATATTTTCAATGAATAATTGAAATAAAAGTGTTAGTGACTCATTTTTAGCAGCTAACAGTATATTTACTGCTGTTTTGTACTTAGTATTTAAGTGGCAATCTGAATATCCATTTTTATGAAAACCACTTTCCATTTTATACATATCAGACAACAGCTACTGAGTCTGAAGCTCAATCTAAACAGTCTTTCAAAATGTTTTGTGACAAAAAAGACTGGAGATATGGTTATTCTCTGCTCTAGCCCTTTTCCTTCTAGACTGTTAGAGTACTACAGCAGACATGAAGCTTACAGGCCAAGTTTTTACAGGGACATAGCTGTCCTCGGGATGAGTTTTCTAAAAAACACAACATATGTTAGGCTTGGAAGCAGCATGGTACATTAGAAAAGACTGTACAGGCAACTTAGCTGTATGAATTACCCAGCCCAGCAGTCAGATGTGTTGCAGCTTAAACTACTTTAGAGGCTTGCCTACTTTATGCTGAAAACCACCTGGGAGGGACATAATCAAGTCAATGATGTACTCATTTTGAAGTTATTACCTCCCAGTCAAAAAAAGCAGTAGTTTTATATCACTAAGTCTGACACTGGGAACTGCTAAAAATAACAGCCCCAAAATCCCACTTGAGGCTAAAAGCCACTTTACTGGATTTCAGCCACAGAAATGGCATCACGTGCTGAATTCTGGGAACACCTTTCTAGAAAGAAAAGTTATATAGTCAAGATGAGTGCCTTCTAGATGCAACTGAATAGAAAGGGCAGAGTCAAGTTTTATGAGTAGAATTTGCACTGTTAGGAAGAACAGTTAATTTTGTACAGATGGCCTTTTAAGGTATCAAAGATATTTTTCAAGCATATAGGTCTAGATATTAATAGTATACAAAAACCCATGACTTCTGAGAATCTCTGCAGTACTATACTTCAGTTCCTGTTCCTACTGCACTTAGCAACACTAGGAAAGAATCATGCATTAAAGAACACACATGTAGGGATATAGATATAAAAATGTTACTTCTAAAAGAAATTTGTGGGTGCAGAATGCTAGCAAAACTGCAAATGAGTGGACATACAGCAATAAGCAGAAAACTGTTTGATAAGGAAAAGATTTTAGAAACAAAGATATTATAGACCAGGAAGAACACTGAGTTGTCGGGCAGCTACCAAGTATGTTGTGCCAATTCCCACAGCATTTGAATAAAGGGATCTCCTAAGATACCTGACTGCATGCAGCATTTCTATCACAGAATAACCAAGACTAAAATTTATATAGATGCAATAATTAGATATGAGAACGGCAAATAGCTTTGTATTATGCTGTTAGCCTATAGACTTGTTTTTACTAGTTGTCTACCCAGTTTAAGCCATCGTCTCCTTTTTCAGAAGTTCAAACAGAAAAGTAAAGGTTAATATAAGTCTTGAATTACATAAATAGTAAGCTTCTGAAAACAGTACCCTGTATCAATTTTTAGAAAAAAATATTGGATTACTTAATATTTCACACACCAGTGGAGCTTAGACACTAACTGTATGCCAGCCTTGAGTTTTTGGCCTAAGCACTGAAGGTTTTTACATAATACCAAAGGACAGGCTGCTTTCCTCCTAAAGTTCCTATCTGAAGAGTCACATGTTGATCAAGAAGCCAGAATTCATCACAGAAATTAATAAATATATCCCAAATCTTACCTCAGAACTCAAACCCATCCATGCATTTTAAGATTTAGATCCCACAAATCCCCAAACGTAGCAGCATTGATATCCATTATTTCATCAAGGGCAAAAGTTAACAATTTTCAGAAGCAAGTTATGCAACGCTCCTGGGGAATTGTTCTGAAAACTGAAGCGAAGATGCTGCTCTAGCTACACGGGTAATTGCACCCAGCCAGAACGCTGAAGTTGACTTTTTGACCCTATTCCTTTTTCCTTCTCCTATTGGAACTATTGGTTTAAGGAAGCTACATGTTTTTGTAACATGATTGTTGGCAGCCAAAATCAAGGACTGGATCCAGAGGTACAAGCCTGTCTGTACCGATTAAACATTCCAGAACTGCTCAAATCTTGCGTGATCCACTCTACTTGTAGTCAAGAACAAGACAATAGCTGTCCAGAAGCAAAGTTTTTAGAAAGCTAGGAACCAACAAAACTGAATCAGTGGAAAAAGAAGAGATCCAGTACTATCAAAAGCTCCCTACAATTCCTTTGTGTAGGCTTTTTTCAGATTGGTAAACTCAAGCCCTTTCAGCTGTTGTAAAAATGCATGCATTAATACAGTACATGTGAAATATGGAAGTGAGCGTGCTGCTTAAGACTGCACAGGATAAGACTTAAGTCAGACACCTACTATTATCAGTTCTTTCAGAACTGCCTACATCCCCATGCAACGTGGACTTGCTGACATACCGTACACATTGCAGATGGTGGCCTTTTTTCCTATTCTCTCAGGAAATCAGCACCATCTTCCTTCAAGTTAATATATTAAGATTCCCAGTAGGCCACTTTACACCAAGCATTTAGAGTTAGATGACTACCCAACTGGTATTTAAGGAGAAAAGTATACATACACTTTGTCATCTTATCAGCAAAAAGAAAGCATGAAAGTATTTTTAACAGAAGGGACGGAAACAGCACTGTCACATACAATAAGCCCAGTCTTTGAAGACTGTCAGGTCCAAACCCTAACAGTTTTTCAACAGAAAAAGTTCTATGCATGACCATGAAAGAATTTGACAGTAACTAAGTTGAGAATATTTACACAGAATATTATAGTGTTTAATTTGCCTAGTGTTAAAAATAAGGAAGTCTGTTGCTTTAATCATGCCTCAGGGAAAAGCAATAACCGAACAGGTGGCACTTTAAAGTAGGTCTCAGAAAAAGGTCTCTCCCACAGAGATATTCAAAACCCACACCAAACAAGAATAAGCAAGAAAAACTTCAGGTCTTACTGTTGCTTAAGTGGCACAGCCACTTTACAGGAAGAGATAGCTAGTAATTGACAGGGCTTAACCACAACTGCTTTTAGTTTTGTTGCTTGAATTAAGCTGTGTACAAGACCACAGCAATAGACTAGGAAGTGAACATTACAGCGTATTAAAATACTGAGATGTTATTTTACATTAAGATATGTAAAGATACAGAGATCTATTTCACCACAGCATATACGTACCTGAACTTAAACCTTGCATTACTCTGCACAAGAAAAATCTGTAATGCAAGCCAACTTAAGAGTATAGCATACCTATTATGTCAGCTTCCATTCAGTTACTGAATCACTACTTAAAAAGTTTTCTACAAACCATGGTAAAAATTCTTATTCTCACCAGCAAGTTATCCATACGCACACCTCATCAGCAACTCAAAAGCAGTAACCAGTTCCTCTGAGCTGTTTCAAAAGCTAGCAACAGCAGCACTGTCTTGTCAAAACACAGACACATTGCTACCTTGCGAGTGTCAAGAGCTCTGACATGGTCAGCAACAGTGCTGGTATTTCTCAGACTGATAGGCATATAAAAGTTTACTGGACAAGCACGTACAGGACTCAGCTGACAACTCATCTGGAGAGCCTCTAGATCTAGCCTGTTTTCTTCTCCATCCATCATGGCCCAAACTTACAAGATACATAGCAAATACCTTAGAAGCACAACAAATTAGGAAGGCGAGATTTCATTACTGCCTTCAATAACAGTTTAAGATGTGAAAATGTGACCACAAATTCTCTTAAGATCTGCTGAATTCAGGCATTCTGCACTGTTCTGCTGCACTTCATTCTGCTCCATGCAGTTTAGCTAGAATACATCATATCTTTAAAATACCTTTAACAATGCATCGTATAGACAAACGAAGGATTCAAATTGCAAGGATGTGCAATGAGTATGATGTCCTACATTAAGCTATTACTCTTAAGTACTGCTTAACACAAGCCATGATGTGTAATTCAGGAAATTTAAACACAGTTACAAGTGTTAGATGCAAACACATTAGTAAAGTGTTGCTATGTAAACACGGATATAAAAAAGGCAGTTTAAGATGGTTCCAGTTTACCTAAATGCTAAAACCAGAGAAAAGCTCCCTCAAATGCTTCTTTTTATAGTCATATTCATAGAAGATTAGTTATGAAAAACACTTGCTTCCCCTGGTAGTATGAATCAGAGGCATCTTCATTCTTCCCTCAGCAGCTGTGTCCAGTTAGCAACTTACATTAATGAATAGTACTGTTGTAATGAAATAACAACTGTACAGATAACTTCCCCAAACAAAAGCACTACAAGCTGATCAGACATTTTAGACTGTACTCTTTGGTGAGGGAATGGCTATGAATTTCATTCTTTTGTCCCTCTTAAAGGGGATATTTCTACTGTCACTGCTGGACCTTGCAAGAATTTCATGAGTAGCCCAATGAAGACTGCTTCCGTTCTCCACAAGTGTACCTCGATAGTTTAAAAGTGACGTAATGTTCCAGGTTTTGGTATTTGTGATGTTTCATCACACATAGATAAAGCTGTCATTCTGCTGATTAGTTTCTCCCAATGCTTAGCCAACAACAGGAAGACGATACCAAAGACTGAAATGCAAGTCACAGTACGGTTGGATACAAAGGAACTTCGCATCCAGATATCAGATCTTCCAAGCTGTTACCTCAAAAAGAGGGACACAGACAGGATTTTGACTGATGGAAAGTAACAGCCAGAAACAAGCACATCTCAGCCATATCTGGCTACCACGAACATTTGAGTCAAGAATTGTTACTTCGCAAGTAGTAATTCCTACTCAGGACAGAAAGCATTGTTTCAGCCAATAAAGATTTCTCAGCTAACTCCTTTCCAGAATAAAAGGCTCAAAATTTCTAGTATTTTTTTTTATTTTTATTTTGAGCAGCTACATAATTAGTTTCCCCCAAGAGGGGAAAAAAACACCTTAATAGAATGGTCTGAAAAAGGATCTATCATTAAAGAGATGCTACTCCATTAAGTAGATGGCTGGATTTTTAACAGCTTATGATGAAGACAAGCAAGGTTTGTGAGGCATTCAGTCTAACTAGACAGAAAGAAATGCCACCAGCTTTTACCTTCATGTAGTAGCAAGAATTCAAACATTTCGAAAAGAAGAGTTATCACCATCTCCCCCTGCCTTCTGCTGCCTCAGCAACAAAAGGAAAAAAAAAGGACATTATCAATGAGAACTTCCTTGTTTCAAGCAGTCTCCCTGCTGCAGGAAAGCATCAGTTACATTTTAAATGAGTTGTAGGTCATATACCATGAAGTTGCAGCTGCAAGCTCAAGTCTTTAAACTAGGGTGAGGTTTTCTGTTCCTAAATGCTTGTTATCAAATCAAACAAGCTTTCAGAACAAATCACTTCAAATACATACAGTTGGAACTCTATTGCATAAACTAGAATACTGTCAATAGAACAGCCAAACCCTCCAAGATTAATTATTGTTAGTGGATACTATCAAGACTTAATTTACAAGGCAATACCCAAGTTCCTTTGGCCAGTACGAGAACCAAAAACCTGCTTTCCTGCTTGGCAGCACTATGAATACATGCAAATCAAAGTAATTACAGCTTCCAGAAAAGGCGTTAGGTGTTGTTTTTCGACTCGATCTTTGCAGTCCCTTCCAAAGGAATTATTGTATTCAGTGAATTCCCTTGTACACAGAATGACAACCCAAGTCCATGCACCACTGCTCCTTTCCTAAAGGACTACATGACTACTGTGCAAAACCTTCTAGTACCAAAATTGCTCAATTTGCTTGTTATGAAGACATTATCACCAATAAGTTTCATGAAATACAGTCAGACATATGCTGAGACAACCAACGGGTACCAAATGCCACAAGCCATTTGTTTGTAGTGAAGAATAACTTAACATCCTGTTTATACATCCTTCAATGATGACAAGTTCCACATTACCATCAAAACAGGCAAAACATCAAGGGTAACCAAGGCTGACCAGGTTATAGTATACAGCCCTTGTCAAGGAAGACACCTCAAGACACATGATAGAAAGTGTCTACAAAACACTGTTTTAAGAAAATTTATCCAGAAAACAGCATCATTTTGGCAGCCTTCAGAGGGTAATCTGTCTGGGTACTACAGATGATTACTACTACTACTAGTACAATTAAGTTGATCTTTGTAACTAGGACACATACCTTTCACTAGTCAGTGAACACATACTATTCACAGAAACTTTCAACCATCAGACTAACCTTAGCTTCTGTTTAGCCTGTTACTAGTACAACACGCTTATCCTGGTTTTGGCTGGGATAGAGTTAATTTTCTTCATAACAAGCTCCTATGATGCTATGTTTTGGATTTGTGATGAAAATAGTGGTGATAACACCCTGATGTTTTAGATGCTACTGAGCAGCGCTTACACAGAGCCAAGGACTTTTTTTTGCTTCTCGTGCTGCCCTGCCAGCGAGGAGGCTGGGGGTACACAAGGAGTTGGGAGGGGACACAGCCAGGACAGCTGGCCCAAACAGATCAAAGAGATGTCCCATACCCTATGGTGCCATGCTTGGCAATAAAAGCTGGGGTAAAGAAGGTGGAGGGGGACACATTTGGAGTGTGGCATTTGTCTTCCCAAGAAATCGTTCCGTGTGATGAGCCCTGCTTTCCTGGAAGTGGCTGAACACCTGCCTGCTGATGGGAAGCAGCGAATGGATTCCTTGTTCTGCTTTGCTTGCACATGCAGCTTTTGCTTTCCCTAGCAAACTGTCTTTATCTCAGCCCACGAGTACTCGCACTTTTACCCTTCTGATTCTCTCCCCCACCCCACGTGGGGTGGGGGAGCAAGCAGCTGTGTGGGGCTTTGCTGCCTACCAGGGTAGGTACCACAACAATGCTTCTCTGAGTTAGCTACAAGTGTGTTCACAGAAAAATCTCAGGAAACTCTACAACTTGACAGTAGGGTCGGATGGATTAAAAACTGAACTGAAAGTCCGTATGCAGTACCTCTTAAGTTGAATACTTAACTCAGAAGTTGAATATCCTTGACTTGCATCTCTTTAGCACTGATAACGTGAATCACATTTGAGATGCAGAGAGAAAGAGTGTGTACAGCAAAAATTGTTTACCTAGGAGCTGGATAACTGCCACTACTCTTTTGGCAAAAGCTCTGAAATCATCCAGTTGAAGGATTTTTTTGATGAATAATTTGTCTACAGAGAATATGGTCCACATCTGCCACCTAGATATGTCCCAAAAAATTTACTGAGGAAAAGTAATACATTGAACACTTAAGTCACTCTGGCCATTGAAAACAAAGGATTCTTGCCAGAGTCATAGTCCCTCAGATGCCAGCATCAAACATGGAAGTGCCAAGCACCAGCCTTGGAAGTGCTGGGCTTGAAGGAATGGTCTAGAGTAAGGACAGTCAACTCTTGGAAATATCCAGAACCCAATCCAGTCTGTTCTACTTGTGAAGCAGTAGCAGAAAAGAAGCACACAGGATCCACGACAGTGTTAAGAGCCTTAATAAATCATGAAGATCTCATGTCAACATGCTGACAACTTCTACCTTCAAACTGAAATCACACAATCAAAGCTGATTGTTTACATATATGACTATGTTTTGACTGCAGATCCACTCAACTTCATCACGAAGGCCAGGTTCATATTTCTATTTCATAATTTCAACACTTGTGTTGCATCAAATATATCAGAAGATTTCAAGTTATTGCTGCAAAGCTAGGAACTCATTCAGTTAAACCTTAGGAGAGAAGGAAGAGTTCTTCTGCAGGGCAGTATGGAACAACATGCCACCATTAGCATCTGCAAACATTAGGAACTAAGCAGGACCAAGAAGTGTCAGAAGCATAGATAAAAGTACTTTAAAGAAATAAAACCTTCACCACCCGCATGGATGCTTGCTGCTTTCAGGTACAATTTTAAATAGAATCTACCCACCCTCCCATTTACCCCATCATATCACAGCAAGTGGCCATTAACACAGATCTAACCCTAGAAGAAAAATAGTATTTTAAGTACTGTACTGTTCCTTCTAATAATCACATTTCTTCAATTAAGACTATTGATTGCATGACTACATTTGGCCTCCTATTTCCCTCACAAGTTAGTTTCTCAAATCAGGGAAACTATTAACAAACTAGGTCTCGGATCCCCCTTTGCAACAGGAAATTCTACTTAGTCCCTAGCAGATGTGCTTTTTCAGCTGGAATTATTTACATCATTACTATTTCTCTAGCTAGTCAGGCTCAATATATTTCTTAATACTCAGAACTATTCTCAATGTATAGTATGCTAGTACATTGACTTGGTAAATCTCTTCCAAATTCTATATCCATTTTAATTCTGAATAAAGTCTAAAGATACAAACTCTTAACAGTAGTATTGAACAATGGCTTAATTTATTCTGTGTCACCACTGAGTTACCACACTACAAAAATCATGTCAGCTCAGTTCTAAAGGCTTCTTATGACTTGAGTTTACATGAGCGCTATCCAAAAGGCGCTGCACTGGCTGCCAGCTAGTTCTGAAGCATTATCAAGGTTCTGGAAGGACTCGCTTTTTCCTTTGGAAGTGTGGCTGGCAGGGAATACAGACTGAGTTTACAGTGCAGACATTTATTTTCTGCCCACTCTCTTTCTTACTGCAGGAATATGCTTTTTACTATAGATCCAGGTAGGTTCCAAGCCAAGATAAGTCACTGATCAATTTTATTAATATGCTCCAGTTTGAGGCCAACCTGTTTTTAATGATAGCGTCCTCACAATGACACTTGGTCACTACCTTCAAGAATCCTCCTTTAAAAATTAAATAGGAAGATGTTTTAAGCAATGGGAAGAATCTGTGCTTACAATAATGCTTAAAGCAGACTACAATGAGTAGTCATCTCACTAAAAACTTTTTACACAGCTACCCCTTAGAGTTACTGCGTAATAGGTCTGTTTACAGGTGTGGCAGTAGCTAGCAAGAATAGGTATTTCTATATTCCTCTCCCACATACACCCACTCGCCTTAAGGGGAGTTTCAGCTTTCCCTGGAAAAGCTGTATTAAGCTGCTAAACCAGCAGCTAGTCTCACACTCTACATTATAGGTAGATTAAAATCTATGCAGATTCACTGCATTAATGTTTCAGTACCAGAATAAGTGAACGCTTGAAAAAAGAAAACTGAAATAATCTTAAGTTGCAAATGAGCAAACCAGTCTGTTTCTAAACAGCAAAAAGTGGGGCAACAAGTTCCATGCTACAATGCCCCGTAACAATGTAGTAAAGAGCAATATTTACAAGATGCATTTATAATGCAAGAATAGTATACACACTCCTTTCAACACAGTAAAGCAAATAAGTGTTTGGAAACAAGTAGAATTTGGAAAGTCTTACAGGAAAAAATATAAAGTAATAGTACTGAACACTGAAATCCAGTTCAAGTAATAATGTTCAAGTAATGTTGTATTTGCAACACTAATATGCAGCTTCCCAGGAACTGAAGCACCAGCACTGGTACTATCGCAGGTTTTAAATACTTTGACTAACCAAGTAAAGGAAAGAACAACCTCTCTTAACAAAAGAGTGCTTCTTCCTTCAAAGAGACGATTAACACTTTTAAAAGTACATACCTTAAATGTACCATTTTGATTTTTCATATACGAAACCAAGAAGATGTCCACTGGTAATAGCGCCGATGAGATAAGAGCAACTGCCAATGCAAAGATAGCTGTTATGGTAGAAATTACTTCACTTTCTCGTCGACTTTGATACTTGCGCACATAAACCCAGCAGAAAATCAGAATAGCCTGTAAAACAGTGAAAGACAGTTATAATTAACATAATAAAGACAACAGTAAGCAGCCACTAGAGTTAGACCCTACCTCAGGCCACTTTCTACCTGAGCCCTAACCATCAGCATTATATCTATCTATGCAATTCACTTTTTACCTTCGCTACCAACAGTTTGCTGCAACAAGTAGAACTGCATTCACACACGACTCAGAGATCCAACAGGTAGTGCCGGCCATACGGACAGGAAAACGTGACAGCCACACACCCTTACCTCTGGACTCTGTTTTGACTTACAACATTACGACACACCTTTATCACGAACACACCAAGACACGAACCACAGAGCTGCGAGGCAGCTCTCGCTGCCGGGCAGAGGCACGGACCGAGCAGGCCGGAGTGGAAGCCCAAAGCCGAGGAGAGCACAGCAGCCGGCCCCGCCGGGGCCACCGGGGAAAAACAAGGGGAGCCCGCCGGCTCCGACGTGGGGGGTCCAAAAGGAGAGAAAACGAGGGGAAAGGGAGGGCTGCCGGTCCCGACGGGGAAGGGGAGAAGGGGAACAAGGCGGCCCACCGGTCCCACAGCGGGGCGGGAAAGGAAAAGGAGGGAAGAAGCTGAGACGCCGTAGGGTCTGACGGGGCAGCTGTGGGCACTAACCGACCCCCGGCCGAGGGGAAACGAGGGCGCAGAACGCCTCCTCTTACCAGCAACGCGAGGCCGAAGAGGCACCATCCCGTGAGCAGCTCCGAGGCGGCTGCCGCCATCTTCGCTTCCGTCAGCAACTGCCCGCTTGCCCGCCCCCGTGAGGCGGGGCCCCTTANAGCGCCCGGCCGCCTCGGCTGCTGGTCCCGCGTGGGTCGGGTCCTCCCTTTTCCGCCCAGCGCGAGGTCTGTGGGGATCCCTGTTTAAAAGGCAGCAGGAAAAGAAAAAAGGGAGGGCTTGGGAAAAGATATGCTAAAGGGTATCAAGTAATTTCATTTTAATTTTTTTTTTCTCAGTAAAAGCACTTAAAATATTTTCTTACATACAGTAACTGGAAAGTCACCGCTCCAGGGCCAAGCTCCCCTACCCCAAAGTGCCTCTTCTCACAAGGCCTGAGTACCAACAACCTGCCCACCTCTTTGCCTGTGAGTACCTTTGCTCACAGCAACTAGAAGCACTGCAAGGGTATCTGCTGCTTCAGGACAAGAACGCGGCCGTCCCTGCGCTCCGGCAGGCCCCTTCTAGCAGCTCTGTGAGCCCCTTGCACACGGGCAGAGGAAGGAAGAGAGCTCACGCACATTTTCTGCTGCCCGAACCACCGGGCACCAAGTGCCACCACCCTCACACCGGCCGTTAGTGCCCGCTCTGAGGCGAGGCTCTGCACCCTGGCTTCTCACGATATCGCCTGGGCGCTGGGCGCCGGGCACTGCAGCCCCAGCCAAGGCCTCTGCCCTGCAGGTGACAAGTCCTCGAGGCAGCAAAATTGATGTGACTTCGTCGTTCGCTGCCTTGTCATGGGTTTATGCACCACAAGATCTCCCCTTGTCTGTATACACACACACATGAGGCTGTAACACAGCATACACACCTGCCAGGCTTTTTTATTAAGATGCATCTCTCCCATGAGGAGAGGCTGAGAGACATGGGACTGTTCAGCCTGGAGGAGGCTCAGGGAGGTTGTCGCCAAAGTGTATAACGTAGCTGAAGGGAGGGTGCACAGAGGATGGAGCCAGGCTCTTCTCGGTGGTGCCCAGTGCCAGGACAAAAAGCAATGGGCACAAACTGAAAACAAGATGTTCTGTGCAAACATCAGGAAGCACTTCTTTACTGTGTGGGTGATAAAGCTCTGGCACAGGTTGCCCAGAGAGGTTGTGGAGTCTCCCTCCTTGGAGATCTTCAAAAGCCATCTGGACATGGTCCTGGGCAAGTGGTTCTCGGTGTCCCTGCTTGAGCAGGGGGCTGGACCAGATGGCCTCCAGAGGTCCCTTCCCACCTCAACCTTTCTGTGAGTCTGAACTAAGATGATCTGTAGAGGTCTCTCCCAACCTCAATGATTCTGTGAGTCTGAAATAGGTGTGGGGTGATCAGGTGAGGAGTAGGACTTCTGGTGGGCCTTGAGAGAAGGGAACTGTTTGTGCAGTGGATATGAGTGCCTCACCCCAGGCTGGCCTTTGTCTTTACTGAGCTTTAATTCGTTGTGAGGGATCTCTATGGGACAGTAGTGTGTGGTGGTGCTCGTGAGCTACCTCTAAGGCATCTGATGTGGGTGCTCACGTGGGCTTATACTCTCAGATGAAAGCACCTGGTGGTGTGTGTGGTTGAACAGCCTTGGTATGAAGTGGCTGACATCTTTGCTGGGCTCCAGTTTACTGTGAGAGTGGTGTGATGGCACTCACAAGCTATGTGTGGGGTGGTTGGGGGCAGGGGTTCAGGTGGGCTTGTAGTTTTGCAAGAAAAACTTGTGTTTGGAGGAACAGGAGAACAGGAAGCTTCCCCCAGAGCAGTGGACGTGCTGTACTTCTGTGTGGTGTCAGGACAGTGTGGAGGGTGCTAGTATGTGACAGCATTCATGAACCAAGTGATAAAGGGGTTTAGGAGTGTTCTGAATAACTTGTAAACCTTCCAGGTAAATACCTGCAGGGGGTATGTTGCTTAGTAGAGGGAAACCTTTCCTTGCAGGGGCAAATACCTGAGCCTTGTGTTGACTTATTGTGGGGGCAGTGCAGGTGGAAGCAGAGTACAATGACATTGACAGCCTATTTGGATGGCTTATCATGGATGCAGTTTTCAGAGGAGCTCGTAGCCTTGCAAGAATAGGCCTGCTTATGGAATAGCAGTGTGGTTTGGGAGACTCATTCCAGAGAGACAGATGCTTGTGCTGGATTTCCATTTGATGTGAGGGCATAGGCAGCACACAGATATGTGCAGTGGCTGTGGTGCTCATGAGGCAAGAGGAGTTCATGGCAAGCCAGTGGGCTCATAGTCCAATAAGAAGAGCAGCAGAGGTTGAGGCTTGCCAAGGAGAGGCTGTCACCTGTGTCTGTTTTTCACTTGTTTCAAGGTTAGTGCAGGTAGCCACAGCACGTGACGATGTTCATAAGGCGAGTTACTGTTGTGGTCTAACCCGGCAGGCAGCTAAGCACCACACAAGCGTTTGCTCATCCCCCCCCTCCCCCAGTGGGATGGGGGAGAGAATCAAGAAGAAAAGGTAAAAGCTTATGGGTTGAGATAAAGACAGTTTAATAGGACAAAAAAGGAAGGGATAATAATCATAAAAGAATATACAAAGCAAGTAATGCACAATGCAATTGCTTACCACCTGCTGACTGATGCCCAGCCAGACCTCAAGCAGCAGTTCCCCCCTCCAGCCAGCCACCCCATATTTATTGTTCAGCATATAGTATGGAATATCCCTTTGGCCAGTTTGGGTTAGCTGTCCTGGTTCTGTCCTGGTTCTCTCCCAGCTCCTTGTGCACCCCCAGCTTCCTCACTGGCAGGGCGGTATGAGAAGCTGAAAAGTCCTTGACTTAATATAAGCACTGCTCTGCAACAACTAAAACATTGGTGTGTTATCAGCATTATTCTCATCCTAAATCCAAAACACAGCACCATACCAGCTACTAGGAAGAAGATTAACTCTATCTCAGCCAAAACCAGGACAGTTATGAACAGATAGGGGATGTTGGTTGGGCTTTTCACCAAGGGAAAAGGGACATGTTGCGGGAGGAAGCCTTGGAACGGCAGATGCCAGTGCTTGGTGTCCAGGTTTGCTATGAGGGGGTCTAAGTGATGGCGCATAGAAGCCAAGTAACGTGGTGATCAAAGAGCAAGGATCAAAGAAGACTGGCGTGTACATCTTGAGAAAGGACCTGTGGGCAGTGTTGGTGCTGTGGGAGCCTTATACTGGAGTGACAGACACATGCGTTGGTTTTCTATTTGCAATGAGGGTGCAGTGTTTGCACGTTAAGTGATGGATGCTCAGCAGGCACTCAGGTATGCTTATGCTATTGTTAGAAGGGGCCTCATGGGCATGTGCGGCCAGGTATTGCAGTGGAACAGAAGACATCTCTGCCAGATGGTGATTTGGTATGAGAGTGGCAGGAATGGTGCAGGAGCCTGTGATGTTGTTTACGAGCTATGTGACAGTGTCCTGGGTGAAACAGATGTAATGTCAGCATAAAATTATACTTTCTTCTTTATGAAGGCAGGCATCATACCATGCTGTTACTGTATTTTTCACACTCACACAATTTCCAGTTAGAGCAGGGAGGTTAGGAGCCTGCTGCAGAGGCAAACTGGACTCGGGCTTCTAGATTTTAGCTCCCCATTGCTTCAACAGTTTCCTTGCTGCCTGGTACTTAATCTTGCAGGGGCTCTCTCCAGGTTGCCAGATCATGCCTCCTAACCTTGTACATTAATGTCTAGTATTAATTAATTTACTTTAATTTTATTTAGTATTAGAGAATTAGTTAACTAACGACACCTTCTTCAACTTTCAGGCATCCCTGAAACTTGGTGGTCAGGCATTGTCCCTACCTCTTGAGTGTCACTGACCTTTCTACAGACTCCAGGGTATTGAAAGCTGCCTTCCAGCACAGTACCATTGCCTCCTCCTTCCACTTCGTGGCATTCCCAGTTGTTAGGTCTGTTGATCTCCATCCCAAACACCTCAGGGGAGACTTCAGATAGGTTGTACAAATGCATCACAGTTGGTCCATGTCTCAGTGTGCTCTGTATTGGCTGCTGGGAGAGTCTACTGCCTTACAACAGTGTGAACCTGCTCACGGGCCTTTTGTTGCTTGGGCAGCTGTGGCTTGTTCATTCAGGTTCTGATTAGCTGGATTTGCTTTCTAGCTCAGGTCATTTGGCCATCTAGGGTCATTCATTTCTCAAGCGTATATATGGCTAAACTGCTATACTATTCACTTTTGCTTCTGTGTTACAGTTTATTTAAAGGCAGTTATTATAATGATATAAAGTGCAACAAATTGTTGTACCAACTACCATACTTGAACAAGTGCACTAACCATAATGATTAACAGTATGTATGATAACAATATGCAACAATTGGATGGGTTAAAAGGTGAAACGAAGCAGTAGCAGTAGGACTCCATCCACTAAAAATGTCATATCAATGGGCTTCAGCTGCTCTTGTTTCATTCCTAGCTGTTTTTAGAAGGTTATTGTGCTGATATAAATCTTGTACTTCTTCTTCACTGTGTTGATTGATGGCTGTCAGGAGCTTAGTTGATATTCTACAAGAGAAGAGGTTAATCTGTTTCCTCACACTGTATAGTGTCATTCTAAAGAGCTGACATAATTCAGTGGTGCACACACACAGTTTCCATCCTTTAAAGTGAACCAAAGTGCATGTCCCACATCCTTTGCTGTAGGAGTTTTTTAGTGGGGTTTTAAATATGGGCAGGATACAGTACTTTTACCTGCTTGCCAATCCGTCTGGATTCCCTTACTGGCCCCATCCTTTTTCTGTCTTTCTTGTTCATTCTTTCTTTTCTTTAACCTGAGCCAGTAGGGCCTTCCTTAACACCACGGCTCCTGATGAGAGGAACTGATGTTCATGAAGGTGGTCTTCCCACCCTTTTCACAGCCCTTCCCTTGGGCTCTCAGTATAGTTTTTACCATTCCATTCTAATGTTCCACTCACCCTACAACCTTCAAGCTGCAGGAAATGTTGAAGGCCAAGTCAGTTCCTTTCTTGGCAGCCTGAACAGCTACAGGTCTGTTGCAGAGTGAGAGCTGTTGTATGATTCAGTTTGTTTTGGGAGTCCCACGTTGCAAGCGTACTTGTTGTTCGGTGCACCAGCCTGGGTGGAACTAGTTACATGCTTGATCCAGAGCTATCTGGACAGGTTAGAGGGACAGGCCAACAGGAATCTTATAAAAATCAGCAAGAACAAATGCCAAGTCCTGCACCGAAAAGAAAATACCCTTTGCAACAACACAGGTCAGCGACTGACTGACTGACTGGCTGGGTGGGGAGCAGCTCTGCTGAGATGACCATGAGCCAGCATGGTGCCCTGGCAGCACAGAAGGCCAGCAGCATCCTGGTCAACACCAAGAGAAGCACAGCCAGTAGACTGAGGGAAGGGATTATCCTCTTCTGCTTGGCACTTGTTAGACCCCACCTAGAGTACTGTGTCCAATTTTAGGCAGGAAAGACATTGATAAACCAGTGGGAGTTCAGGGGAAGGCCTCCAAGGTGGCCGTGGTCTGGAGCACTTGCCTTGTGTGGAGAGGCCAACGGAGCTGGCCTCATTCAGCCTGAGGAAGAGATGTTTTTGAGGCAACTAGACGTCAGTCTGCCAGTGCCTATATGGAGGTCGGTGAAAAGATGGAGCCAGGCACTTCACCATTGTGCATGGTGGGAGGAGGAGAGACAGCAGACATAAACTGCAACAAGAGCACGTCAGGCTTTTGGTGTAAGAGAATGTTTGCACTATGCAAACAGTTCAGCAGTGGAACAGGCTGCCTGGAGATGTGCGTTTTTGGGTGTTCTCAGACCCAATGGGATAATGCCCTGAGCAACCTGGTTTCAACTGATGGTTGGCCGCGCTTTGAACTAGAACATTTCCTGGGGTCCCTTCCAGCCTGATTTATTCTATGATCCAGTGACAGTGTTCTTTGAAAATTAATTTCAGAACTCAAGAGTTCTCTGTAGTGAATATTGAAAGACTTCAGAAAGAGTTCTATGGAGTAAATACACACATCACAGGTGGTGTTATGTTTGTTTTTGTTGTTGTTGTTGTTGTTGTTTTATTATTATTATTATTATTGTTTATTTTTTAATAGAGATTTTTCAGACTGAAGGGAATTAGAGGCAGAAAGGCATTTCCTATCTTTTTTTCCATATGGTCTGAATGTGGCAGAAACAGAACATGAAACAGCCCTTCAGGTACTATCAGGCTAAAGATCTCCTGAGTCTTTACTTTCATGAATGCTGTATGATGTGCACGTAGACAGTTCTTCTAAAAAAAATAAATCTACTTAATACCAAATAACCTTCCTTTTTTCAGCAAATATTACTGAAATACTTGACTTGTGAATAATTGAAATATTTATAATTTAAAGAAATGAGAGTTCACAGGAAGTGGCAAATCAATCCTCTTTCCTTTTCAACTATGAAAGCACATAGAAGGAAGTCATCACCCTGAATAATGTGTTACTGTCTATTTAGGATTAAGTGATAAATATATTGTGTATACCTTCTTAGATTTCTTTAATATATATTACTACTTATATGTGTATATTATCTCCACCACAGAAAGTATTTCCCTGGATGTCATTACTATTAAATATGTATATTATAATTCAAAATTACCCTAGATCCCATGAAGAATTAAAAACTTACAGACCGTCATTAAAAATCAACTATTTCCAAATGGGAAGGGAAGTAATCTGCCTTTGGAGTATATAAAGATTTTATGATTT
This sequence comes from Anseranas semipalmata, assembly GCA_013399115.1. Classification (NCBI taxonomy): domain Eukaryota; kingdom Metazoa; phylum Chordata; class Aves; order Anseriformes; family Anseranatidae; genus Anseranas; species Anseranas semipalmata. The sequence continues at coordinate 681,363 of VXAA01007075.1, forward strand.
GTACAGTGGTGCATACCTTTATCAATAAAATATTGAGATAATGAACATCAGAGACCCATAACTAGTTAAGAATTAAGGCTGCTGTAAAAAAGAGGAAATGCTATAGGTCCATCCTACCACAAATCTTTTTATTTTGACTGAAGTGGTTACATAAATATTTAACTTGCTTCAGTAAATAAGCCATAAGAGTTAATTCAACATGACCCAAAAATCTTTTCCCTTCTAATAGGGCTAATTTAAACAGTTAAGAGTTTATTTAGTTTCTTAACAAACAGTGAAAATAAATAAATAAATAAAGACATTTTTCACTAGTAGAAAAATACAATTTGTCTTCACTAACCTACTCATAATTAGGTAACAGACAAGGTTTTCAAGGTTTCAGTGAAAATTATGTCATGTCCCTGTGTGTAAAATGATTAAATTCATAGTTGTTGAGCATGAAGTAATACGGTGTGGAATATCCCTTTGATTGGTTTGGATCAGGGTCCTCTAAGTGTCCCCTTTCAACTTCTTGCCCTTCTCCAGCTTAATCACTGGCAGGGCAGTGAGAGAGACAGAGAAGGCCTTGATTCTGTCTAATCTGTTCAGCAATACCTGAAAACATCAGTGTGTTATCAATGCTGTTGTGGTCATAAATTCAAAACACCACGTGACCTACTACGAAGAAAGTAACTCCATCTCAGCTGAAACCAATACCAGGGAAACCTTCACGGCTGCATTCGCACAGCTCTGTAAGAGGGTGCGCACAGATATATTTGAGGTCAAATTTTGGAGTATTAACAATGTCCATTGACAGGACCTTTGAGGATATGTTGGTTGGACATTTCTTGGCATACCGGGGCTATGTTTGTCTTTCACAGCCACTGTAGACTACTTCGAGGACATCTCCTGTTTGTAGCTCCCCAAGTCTACCTGCATTTTACTCCAGAAGGCTACGCATCTGTCTTTATCACTATACCCCTCTGCTGTACTGCCATACTGATAGTATCCTTATGTATACATGTATACATCGCACCATCATTTATAGGGTTTTGTCTCACAGACTATCACAAACCTAACTAGAGTTACAATCTGTCAGGTAGCCCAAGGTATTCAAAAAACAAATGAAAGCACTGAGAACAGGTGACTGAAGTTATTGTTTGTTGTGTTTCAATCACATACCTGTTTCTTGGATAATTAGGGAGACAGAATATGGCCTGGATTTTTATGTACATCATGATTTTGCTAAATGTAAGTTTGAAGATCCCAGCTAGGAGAGGACACACATTCATTTATTCTCACTGAACTCTGACAAAGAAAGATTGTATCATCCAGGAAAGAACACTAGCTTTCTCCTTTACTGATTTCTGTCCATAGATTGCCCATTCAGTGGTGCCAACAAAGCTGTTCCTAGGGCTGTGCTCAGGGTGTCATCAGCAAAGACTCAAAAATTGTATTGATATGTCATGGGGTGAAAACAAGCAACCACAGAACAAAAATCCATGAGGCACATCAGTTGTTAAGACTAATTAACAAGAGACTAATTAAGAAGACACTCGTTATCATGATTCAAGCAGTGTGGAATGAGGCTGTTGGTCACTGCTGCAGAGGAAACGTCTCCACTGCACACAAATAGAAGAGAAGACACAGTGCATTTTTTTTTTTTTTTTGTAGTTTTACTACTCAAGAGAAGGTAAAGTGTTGTGGTATGGGCCAGCCAGTGCAGTGCCTTCATTCATTCCCAAATTGCTGATCATCTCACAGCTGAAAGACTGTGTGGTACCATGCAAGTGCTAGTGACTGCTTGGTCTCAACTGCAGTGGTGGACATCAGTGCTGTGTTTCCAACAGCATGGTTAAGTTAGCATGGCTTACAAAAAAGGCCTGGTAGTTGTCCATGTGGTGCTGTTCTCCCCTGTACTCCAGTAGTGGATGTGGCTCTTCCTGCCTAAATTCAGAGATTTGTCTCTTACCCTCTTACCCTTCCTTGCTCTTGTAAGTAAAAGCTTGTCATCAAGATACCAGAATGTGCAGCAAGATCTGCAAATGTGCTGAAGAGCTGCAGTAGACTGAACTACTTGTGTAAGGCATGGTATGTGGGGTCACAGGGTGAGAACAGTACAAAAAGTGGGCTTGGATGATTTTCTGAAAAGGTTTTGTTGGGCTTGTTAGTAGCTAGGGTTGATAAGGCTATGTGGGCTTCTGTTGTAGTTTAACCCAGCAGGCAGCTAAGGAGCACACAGCCATTTGCTCACCAACCCCCCTGCAGTGGGATGTGGGAGAGAATCAGGGAAAAAAAAAAAAGGTAAACACTCATGGGTTGAGATAAAGACAGTTTAATAGGACAGAAAAGGAAGAGAAATAATGATGATGATGATGATGATGATAATAATAATAGAATGTACAAAGCAAGTGATGCACAATGCAATTGCTCNGGTATGAGAAGCTGAAAAGTCCTTGACTTAATATAAGCACTGCTCTGCAACAACTAAAACATTGGTGTGTTATCAGCATTATTCTCATCCTAAATCCAAAACACAGCACCATACCAACTGCTAGGAGGAAAATTAACTCTATCCCTGCTGAAACCAGCGCAGTTTCTCATCCTAACTGCAAGCTAATAATTAACTGACTCTAAATATTCTCATTGCACATCTTAAAAAAAAAGGGGGGGGGGGGGGGTTTACAGGATCAATGAGAGAATGTGTGCATGAAAATAGAATGAATATGTCTGAAGAGAATGCTGTTACCATGTTCCTCAAAAAACTGATATGTATTGTGGTGGTAGCAGTCATAGTACAGAAAAACAAAGAATTATGTGTGTCATTCCCTAAATATTATCTTAATTTCCTCGGCAATACAGTTGCACAGTTTAAAAACAAAGACTGCAAAAATCATATTTTGTAAAGATTTCATTTTATAAAGAATATAAACTTTACATTTCTTTTAAAATTTATCTAAAAAGAACCATTATATTAAAAAAAAAATGTGTAGTCAGAAATAAGTACAAACTATGCAAAATGTCTTGCATGTCAAATTTACTTTTGAGTAGCAGGTTTGCTTATTAATATTCATGTGGTAAAAAGACTCAGAAAGAAGAGGAGCAATATTGTAGAAATTAAAGTATATGAAACTTGATATAGTGTTCATTTTGACCAGGACAAGGGATTAGTATCATACTTGAACTAGATAGTGTACATACCAACAGAGAGCAGGTGCACCTTCTCGCTTGACTAAGTTGCTCTCCTCGCCACTTGATAATCCCACAAGTTTCAGGGGGACTGAAAGCGTGTGGGCTAATAGCAATCTCATATTTTAAAATTCACTGAATGAGTAACTCTACTTTTTCTATGTATTTTTTTCCAACGTTAGAAGAGAAAGTAGTGAAACTGGGGTTGGCACAGTTTGACAAAACATATCACAGCCTTGGACTTGAAGGTGTAATTATTCTGTGTGCTGTGTGGCTTAGAATCCAGTAACGCCTATAAGCCCTATGGAATGGAATGCACTGGACCTGGTACTGTGCAAGTACACGCAATTAACCATTGGCAATAATAACTAATAAGATTTTTCTTAAAAGCCCTTAAACTTGTGTGAAGAAAATTGGCTATAACTTCTTGAAATTTCTTCTGTTGGACTTAATACTGTAGCTCACTTACCATTACTGCAGACCAAACTAGATTTTGAGTTTGGTTTGTCATACTGTATTAGGTGAATACAGGCATCTTTCCTTCCGTCAGTGTACTTTGATGCTTACTTAGCCTTATTTAACCAGTCACACAGATTTGTTTTTCTTCCTAAACACTATTAAGAGATAATTTTCATTCTATGAATAAGATTTTCTGCTTTTGCAGGAAAAAAATAACAAAACTTTTTTGCACAAAATTGGAATCTGTCAGTCTGCATGCTAGTTAACAAATATTTTAGAAGACATTCACAAAATTAACTTGGGTATTATTTATCGCTATGGTAATAGAGAACATCATGATGTGTCCTTTATGCCTTTGCTCCTTGTAGTTTCCTTATGCTAAAACGTTACCTTGCTTCAAGCTCCTCAATCATGCTAATGTCTCCAGACTGCTTGGCTTTAGCACAGCCTGTCATTCCTTTTCACCAAGAGAAACCTCATTTTCCCTTTAAGCTTTATTCAATATCAGTACTTCCTTACTGTTGTATCAATGACTGAACATTTAGATTAAAAATAGGGACAAGGCATAGTTTTATGAACTTCATGAAAATTCTAGTTTGACCTTAACTTGGTTTAAGTCAGCTTAGTTCTTATTTTGGCAAAGTGTAGGCAAGGGAACAGTTTTCAAAGCAAATAAGGGTGTCACATTGAGGAAAAACAAATGGTAGCATTGGGTTGGGAAAAAGGGTTTCTCAATGTTTCATGGAATTTAGGGAAAGCATATATGAAAATAGGTAAACATACAGTGGTGCTCCTCCCAGCATACCCATCGACACTGGCAGGGTATGTTTCAGGGAACCCAAGTCAAAGGTTGCATCATAGTTTTTGGAAGCTAAGGAGACTTTCTGTGCCATCAATTTGTAAAATCATTTCTTCTGTCTATTTATCATATCATTCTTAACATCTTTTGATAATGAAGTCCATAAAATAATTGATATACGTGAAATTGTATAGTTGACATACATAATGGTTGATATACACAAAATGGATCATTGTCCTAGGCAAAGCCAAGTTCTCAGAATATGGGAGTTTCTACCATGCAAAGAAAAACCTGGCATAGTTTGGGATTAGTAAACTCTTTATCAAAGCATCAAACTGTCACAAGATAAAGAGGAATAGCAAATCCATTCATTAAGACAGGGAGTCACATTGGAGAGCAACTTTTTACAGGGGCAGATAGTGATAGGAAAAGAGGGAAAGGTTTTAAAACTGAAAGAGGTGAGATTTAGATTAGATATTAGGAGGAGATCCTTCACTGTGAGGGTGGTGAGGCACTGGAACAGGTTGCCCAGAGGAGCTGTGGACACCCTGGAGGTGTTCAAGGCCAGGCTGGATGGGGCTTTGGGCAACCTGGTCCAGTGGAAGTGGGAGGTGTCCCTGCACAGGGCAGGGGGGTTGGAACTAGGGGATCTTTAAGGTCCCTTCCAACCCAAGCCATTCTATGATTCTGTGATTCTATGATTTTATGATAAGACGTGTCTTTTATTGCCATGGTAGTACTGAAGTAGGGGAAAAGATTTTTTTTTTTTTAATTAGTTTGTAATTGGAGTAGGGATCATCTTTTAAAAGGCTGGAAAATGCTAAATGAACATACATACATATATGAGTTATAAATTTAAAATTAATATATGGAACAATTTGGAGTAATTGTTCATTTAACATATTACCAAGAACAGTTCAATAGTGTTTATGAAGGTTGTTTTCTGCTCTGTTCCTCACTTTGTTTACTTTAATAAAAACGGAATAGCAAAAAAGGGTCTGAAGGCAGGAGAGGTGATTGATTGATTTCCCCAGAAGGTAGAGTGTAGGTTGGAAACTATTTTTTTTTTTTAATGAGGGATGTAAAAATTATTAGGAGCCTCCAAGGTCAATTTTTTCTATTTTTTATTTTTTAAAGTAAAAAATTTTATTGCCTTTCCTGTATGCAAATGACATATCTGTATGAGCTGATAAGAACGAAAACAATGTGAACTTCCACAATGGGAAGAGGTTTATAGACAGAAATGACTGAACTGTTGTATTCCCCTGAAACATTCTGCCTGTTGTTTTTAGTCAGAATAAAAAGATTTTACCCAGTATTTTCCCCATGCTAGTCAAATAATTCTTCTCATACTAGTCAAATAATGGACTGAGATAGACTGGCTGATCATATTAGATCATCCAAAGTACTGGTTTGTGCATATTTGTACTGAGTTATTACGGATACTTCTAGTCTTATGTACATGGGAAAACTGCAACCAAGGCATAGACAGGGAAGGAACATGTTTACAGATTTTTCCAGAATGGACTAAAGCTAGATGGAGGTTAAGCAAAAGAGTAGATTAAGTTCTGACCCTGTGAATTTAGTGGCAAAGCTGCCAATGGTTTTGGCTTTCAAAAACATTAATGTTCAGTGCTAGTCAAAAAGGCAAATAGCGATAAAAATTGGAAGGGAATAGACGACCAGAACTGTCCTTAGACTTCATGAACATTTCAAGCTGTTTTGATGCCCATCTCAAAAAAGATACAGAATTGGGATAGTTTAGGGGAGGGTGAGCATGAACAAATAAGGAATAGGTTCTGTGCACAGAAAAAGTAAATAATTTGGAATCTCCATGTTGGAAACAATGCTACTCAAGAACAAATGATAGGAATTTAAAATAAATAAATAAAACAACTGCTTGATACAATTTAAAAACTAGATATCCTTACCTTAGGATGCTTTGAATGTCAAGAATATTGTTATATTAAAAGTTAATAGAGAAAATCATGGATGAGAGGTCAATCAAGCAGTATTAAACACTGATCTAGATGCAACCTCCAGGTCAGCAGGTTCATAGACAGTGGAGTGCCAGGAGCTGGTGAGGCACAAGGGAAACTTCTTCAGCCTTCCCTGTTTTCCAAAGGGTTTGCTGTTGGCACTGAAAGGTCAATGTAGTAAGCTGCACAGTCTTTCAACCACTCCAGTTATTATCTTCCAGTTATTCCAGCACAGCATAGCTGTCCTTAGGAATTCATCAAAGGCTAGGATTTTGATCATTTGGTACAGTTAGGAGGTGATCTTCATGATAAAGGTGAATTTCCCCTGGCTCAGAAGACTGATTCAAAGCCATTTACATTATTTAAACCTAACATATGGATTGCATAAAGAATCCTGAAAAATAAGGGTTGTCTAGCAGCACGGGAGAGGTGATTTTATATTACAGTGAAGGACTGAGCTTTATCTCTAACCAGAAAAATAGGCCTTAAACCCATGCCTAGGAGCATGAAAGTTCCTTTCTGTATGGAAACGACAAAAAGGATAGGTTTAATGTTTGCATGTGGAAAGAGTTTGTGATTCTAATTTCTCCCAGTACGCCAAAGGCATTGATTAACTGGTGTGAGTTCGGAGGAGGGTCACCAGGACGGCTGGGGTCTGGAGCACTTGTCCCGTGAGGAGAGGCTGCGGGAGCTGGGCTTGCTCAGCCTCGGAAGAGGCGGCTTTGAGGGAGACTGAACTGCAGGCTGCCAGTGCCTACAGGGAGGTTGTCTACAAGATGGAGTCACTGGTGCATGGCGGGAGGAGGAGACAAAGCAGACATAAATTCAAATAGGAGGGTCTGACTGGATATATGGAAGGAAAAGAAAGTTTAAGAATAATTCAGCAGTGGAGCAGATTGTGCGGAATAGTTTTGCAGACTCCATTCTTGGAGATGTACAAAACTGAACTGGGTAAAACCTTGAGCAATTTGGTCTGAATTCAGTGTGACCTTGCTTTGAGCAGGAGGCTCTACAAGAAAGGTCCCAAGAGTCCCTTCCTACCCAAACCAGTCGGTGATTCATGCCACTTGGAGCAACTGTATTTAGATAGAACATAACTGTTTGGAGAATGCAATGGAAATTGTTATTCTTAGAAATTGCACCAAGATTTGAGTAATGGGGCAGTAACACAAAGCAATGTCACAAAGAGGAGGAATGGATTGAGGTAATGGATGCTGATTTTTAAAAGTTTTATCATTTAGGCCTTTTTGATCAGCAGTGGCATAGCGGCAGTTACATCTTTGACTTCGCAGAAGAGCAAATTATTTTACTTTCTGCTTTTTCTGTCCTTTCTTAAATATATGATCTTTAATTATGTGGATCATGTATCACTTAGCTGTGAATGAATATGGATACAACCAACTACCGGTCTCTTTACTAGGAGGTGAGATGGACTGTATCCTGCGTGGGTGGGTGGGGGTAAACATACGGAGTCAAATGACTGTGTATGTGCAAACTGTCCAGAGCCAGGTCTGTGCATGTAAATGGTGAGGAACGACCTCAGACTCTTTACTCTGAAAACTTTGGTGTGTATAATCTTTATTTTACAAGACCCAAAAGAATGCTAGGGCTTCAAGCTACTACTAAGAGTTAATGTTCCCTGTCACTGGTGACAGGAGACATGGATATGACCTATTAATATGTTTTTTCTTTATTGTTGTTGACAAGAACTTAGTTTTACATGTTCTTCCTGTTTCATTTATTTCCTGAGAGTAAACTGTTTTTCTCTTCAGGTTGCAGCTGAACATTACAGCACTGAGAGGGAGGAGAACAGAAGGTAATTTTAGAGGAGTGATGTATAAACTCAACATTTTGTTATAGATGATTCAATTAAATACACTTTAATTAATAACTACAAGATGCTGCAATCTTAGATGTAAACATACAGTTTAAGTGGCAGGAGGCTTTCTACTTAGTGATTGTCATTTTAGGGGCATTTTAGTATTTTACCCACCAGAGGGCTCCCATATTGTAGTTCTCCAACATTGTTTCCATGCCTTATGCTGTTAAGTATGTTTGCCAGAGATTTCAGTGAAAGCCAAATCTCCAGGTTCTTACTTTGAGAATTTTTTCATTTCCACAGAAGTTTTAGAATAGCAAGAACTTCAGAAGCAGGCTTGTGATATATGAGTGATTTTGTAGTTAAATATATAGAGACTTTAAAGGAAATCTAGATGTTTTTCTTTTTTCAAAACTAAAATGGGTTGATCCAAATTTTAATCTCGTCTGTCGGTCTCTGTTGCTATTGTTGGCTCCATTGCTTTCCAAAGCATTCAAACCTGTAATTTAGTGCCGTCATCAAAGTCTCCATTTCTGTAGATATGTACAACTACAGCATATCTAAATCTTGCTATTTCTTCACCATTATGTATTCAAGAATGAATCCTTCTTTAGTATCATATGACTAACTTTTATCTAAAACATTATTCTTTCCCATGTTTGCAACTGTTGCATGTCCATTCTTAGCTCTGAAGAAGTTAGCTATTAAGAATTAGTACAATCCTGTCCCTTTCTTTCAGGCACTGACAGACCTCAGTGTCCATTCTCATTCCTTCAATCCAGCAACCACATTGTTTTGTCATTGAAGTGCTCAGTTCTTTCACCAAAATCTTCCCTATCTTTTTTGACACAGTCTATTAAAATATAAGATATCCTTCATAAGTCAGTCCACAGAGCTTTCATTCATGTCTTAAAATACCCCTGGGTACTCATTTTTTGTTCAATACTTAAAGTGCTGTGAGACCAGATGATGGCCATGAAAGTGAAGATTTCTGAAATTTATTCTACATCTTATCTATATCTCGCTTTTATAGAAACACTTAATGCATATTTGTATTAACATAATTCTCATTTATCTTCTTGCATTATTTCATATATTTTGCATTGTGTTTTAATTAGATATACAGTTTTGCTACCGAAAACTTATTTTGTTTCTTACCACACAAGGTTTTCAACACAGTAATTCAGTACCTGCTAATAATTTAATGTTTTGTCTAATAAATGCGTAACAAATCCTACTGATATGGATGATTAGATCTTGAGATCTTTTCTATCACTTACTAAAAAGTGATACAGATAGTATTTGCTGGTGTGAAACACTAGAAATGGGCAGATCTATAAAATAGGATAATGACACAAGGAAGGTATTAATTTAAATGATTATATATGTGTATTTATTCTGTGTATATTTGCTTTTATTTAAAAAACAAACAAACAAACAAACCTGCAAATAAACTTTCCACTCCCGTTTCTTCATTGTCTTATAATTTGCCTTGTTATAGTCAGGACAGAAAAAGGGATCATGAGAAATTCTGCTTTAAGGTAACTGTTTGCTATAATGCACTCACTGTCACTGAAGCTTTAATCAGAGGAAAGAGGCAGTGCACAAAAGAATCTGCTGCACAAATCATACCTGTTTGCAGAGGCTAACAACATCAAGGCATTTCACAAAGCATGCTTTCAGACAATCAGAAATCAAAAACTCTGGTGGGAATCTTGACATGAAGAAGAGTTGAAAATATGTACCTGGACAAGTTGATAGCCAATTTATTGTTGTTCAATGTTGGCTACAAACAAGATGTAGAGCAAATACAATTTGTAAAGAATTTGCTTTCTTTGTCAGTGTACAGGGGGGTTTTTTATAGCCTGAAATAGGTCTTCTTCAACCTGGAGAAGAGACACCTATTAGGTGTCTCCAGGACAACTGGAGACATGTAGAAGGAGGTCATCAAGAAGATGAAGCTAAGCTGTTCTGAAGTACATGATGGGAGGATGACATCATTAAACTGAGCGCAGTGCTTTGCTTTACTCACCTAGAAAACACTGGAAATAGCTTGCTGTTGATGTGAAAATGATTGAGTAGGGAATAATTAAATGTTAATTTTTGTTGGGTCATTTAGGTTGCCCAGGAAAAGGTGATGTAGTGAAATGGTTACACTTGTGGAAACAAATGCTGCAGGGCTACACTTACTGAGTGGCTTACAGCATTTTGGAAAACTTAGTGTTTAAGAGAGGTAATGATAGCTTCCAGCATACTGTGATGGCTAGAAAAAATAAGGCTTAACAGAAAGAAATGCTAAGTAGGAGTAATGTAGCTGTGTTACTACTTAGTATGGTGTTAATGGTATAACTATGCTATTATGTGTGCTTCTAGCATCCAAGCATTCTGCTCTGTAATTGATGTCAGCGAGCAGGAATGGTTCCAGAAGAAAAAGCAAAACAAAACAAAACAAACAATCCTGCTTTGTAGTGAAAGACAGACAAAACAAAAGCCCCTCAATCCATCTTTGTTATTCAGGAGAACATTTGAGGATAGCCTAAGTATGTACATGGAAATAAGACTTGTGATACCATAATGATATTTAATCTATCAGATAAAGGCATATCATGATCCAAAGGCTGAATCCTGAAGCTAGACACATTGAGAGAAATAAGCCACATGGCAAGAAAAAAAAAAATCACATAAATATGGTTAAGTACTGCAACTCTAGGAATGTGTTAGAATCTTTACAATTTCATATATTTAAAAATAGATCACATATCTGTGAAGAAGTTATAGCTCACCTACCAACAATGAATTTGTTAGAAATGACTGAATACCATTTCATGGTCTAGATTATGAAAAAAAAATAGGCAAAATAGTTGTGGTGGGTATTAGAACACCAGGAGGGAAAGAAGCTGCCAAGATGGGACCCTCAGATTCTTCTTTGGAAGTAGTTTAGCATGCCCAGATCCAGAAGCTTCAGCAGGGCAGGAAGAACAAGAAGCATGAAGGTATAGTCAAGGAAGGCTTCTTGCAGCAAAGAGAAAACTGAAGCCCAAGTCTCAGTGATAACAGTTAAGAAAAGACTTTTTGAGAGACCTGGAGTACCCTGTAACCTACATAACAACTGAAAGCTGCAAGATTTTCCAGAAAATGGAAGGAAAAGACCTGTCCTGCAAAGACACAGGGGGCTGTGAGTAGATTTGTTTTCAAATCTGTTAATTTAATCTGTTTCACCTAATAGAGCTGAGTTTCTTCTATTTAAGGAGTTACTTTATTAAAGGTTCTATAAAGTTTGCTTGTAGATAGGACGAATCTTTTAATTTGATAAATTCCAGAATAGCATGCAGGTAGGTCCACCTCAAGAACTTGGCTGGCATGGTCAGGTACAGAAAACCCATTGATAGCAATAATTTTTTTTTCCCAAAGCCTGCTGAAAAAAAGGGCAAGAGTTTCCTCTCATGAGTTTGCTTTTTCATACCATTTAGCTGGCTTTCAGTAACAGCTAAACACAGCATGGCTTAATCTGAATATAGCTGGCTAGATCACCAGTGGTCTGTCTAGAGGTCTGAGATCAGGAACTCCAGCAACCACTGGAAAATAAGGAATCTACACAAAACAGGGGGTGGAATGGGTTGAGAAAGCAAAACAAAAGTAAGAACTTCAACCGTACTAAAAAAATAATTAAAAAAAAAAAACAAAACAGTATTCACTTTAGCATACTGTTACTGACTCTATTATAATCCAGACAAGAAGCTCATGAAAGCTCAGCTTCTAAATAATATTCTTCCAGTGTCAGGGTCACAAAGGTTTGTCTTCTTTGTTATTGTTCAGCTTATGTTATTATCACTAAATACAGCACAGCCTAGGATCCACAAAAGCCTTTCTGGCAAGCACTATCATTCTGGCATATTTATTGCTTAATTGTCTTCTTTCTAAGGATGACAGGAAGTGTTGGTAATACTATATGTTTAGAGTGAGATCCTGGCTTCATTGAAGTCTCCAATACTCCTGGCTTGTAGCAACAGCAACTACAGAGAGATCATAGAAACCAGGTGTGAAACTCTGTCCCAGCTGAAGTTTGTAGCAAAGCATACACTGCCTTCAGCAAAGCCAATAATTCACTCTAAATAAAACAAGTTACCAACATTTCCTGTGATCTGCAGTAAGACAGAAGCATGTTACTTGCACTAACTTCATAATTCTCTTTTGCTCATTCTTTCCAGTGGGAATCTAGCATGGAGTTGTGTAGCAGCAGTCTCCCACATATAATGGAGGACAGAATAGCCCAATGCTAAGTAGGCAAATCTGAAAGCAGAGGGCAAGGTGATTAATGGAACTAGTATCAGTCCTGTAGGAGAAAGTTTCTTTTGGGAGAAACAGTAAGATAAGGAATGACAAAATTTCATTTCTAGGTCAGGCTTATCAACGATGTTTAAAAATATTTCAGTTTTTAAGTTAACCATAGTGACTTCTTTTTGTTTTCAGGGTTACTTAATTAGAAATTAAGTAGATAAAGATCAGGGGCCTTTTTTGTTTCCATTGTTTTAATAGTGACGTGTATTTCTTTGATTTTCATTTCTTCATGTGTTGTGATTTTCTTGTTCATCTCAATGTTGATAGATTTTCAGTAAATGGCTGCTAAAGGCACTTCTCAACTGTCTCAAAGTTATGAACAGAGTAAACAGAAGTAAAGTAAGAAGAGAAGTAAGTAAACAGAGAAAAGAAGGTGTTTCAGTAGTGTTTACAAGGAAAAAATAGGGCTTGATTATGTATTTCTCAGGCATCAAAAGCATACCCTTTTGCTACATCAGAAAAGTAAGATCAAATTCTTAATTCACTACAATAGTCTTTGTTTACTGTCCATGCCCACTTAACCATATAATGATATGTCTCTGTTACCTCAACTTATTGTTAAAGGGAAAAAATGTAAAGGACTGTAAAATTGATGACATCTAAAAAAGAACTGTGTTGCATGATAGTCTACACTGAAAGAGATGAAGTGCATCTGATTTAATCAAAACTAGCTTGTAATTGTTTACTCTAACAATCAGAGATGGAGAGGAATCCAAACCTATCCATTTGGCTACTCTATGTCAAAGGATACTCTAGTATCTTAATTTTAGCTTCTATTTCTTTCATTTTTATCTTGTTGCCTCAGGTCCTGACTTTGTCATTCCAATAAATAGTTCATAGAAAGATTATATATAAATCATTAAATAAATTAGATATTTTATTTTTCAGATATTTTAGGTCTATATTCAATGTTAATATATAATATTTAAATAATGCAGATCTTTTATTAGCTGTTAGAAAACAACAACAAAAAAATTGAATAACTAAATGAGGAACAAAGTACACATAGGACAGCACTCATGGCCTCCCATGTGCTAAATATCAAAGATTCTTTCCTGTGTACTGCCCCTTTTCCTTGTCTGGGTTTTCCTGCCTAAATAGCTTGTTAGTTTGCTGCAGACTGGAGACAAACGGTCACCATGCAGGCAAGGCAAATGACTGGGGACTTTGGTGAGACAGCATGTTTCAACTCAGCATAATCGCAATGGCATAGACTGAGAAGTATTTAAAACTTCTGAACCAACTTACAACATGAAGGGAAATAAAACAAGGTGAGGATCCAAGTAGTTACCTCTACCTGTCTGTACTCCTTGAGACGATGTAGAACATAAGTGGAGAACTCTTTTCTACAAATTTGAAAATTCATCTTTAACATTCTGATAAAATCACAGGACTGATTTTTCCACTGAAAATGCTACCTAAAATTTTGTCATCTAAGAGTACTAGCTGAGGTCTTAGTAAAGTTTAAATAAACTTTTGCTGGATGTCCATGGATTCTATAAAATGTTTAACTAAGCACAGATTCAGCTTGCCTAAGTTCAGAAACATACCTGTCAGGCTGAAGTTAGGAATACTGTCACTCTAAAATCAAGGAAGAGAGATACTTGCAGAGAGCAGTTAATCCCAATCTGGAACCAGGGAAACTACATGCTAAATTTAGACATCTCACGTGCCTTACATAATGACTTCTGTTCAGGTTTTATCACACTTACTGTTCGATTACATCTGCAGACCATAACATAACTCAAAGTCCCATGATTCCCTTGGCCTAAGATAACAGATACTGCTTAAAACTGGATTTAAGCTCATGTTCAAACTGCTTTTGATTTATTATCACTGTGGTCTTTACACTGAAGAGACATGCCAAATCAGGTGAGTATGTATTTGTCCTCCTGTAATTGCAGAAGCATGCTTGGAAGTAGACAGCTTCTTCCTCCATGCACTGGGAACGTTCCTAGAGCAGTTGGCTGTGCTGTGCCGTGCCACAAAGAACCGTGGGATACACTCAGAAATCAAAGTGATTTGTGCAGGGAAGATCAATACTAGGGAGGACTCCGAAGAAGGCCTGCCAGCTTCATTGTTTGTGACTAGGCTAGTCTAACTTGGCATTCAAATCTAGGTCCTGCTTACAAGAAAGAACTTCTGAGGTGGAGATAAACCCTGTGTAAAGACAAATGTCAAATGCTGCTGTCCTGTGTGCCTGATGCAAGGTCTTTTTTTCTGTTATGGCTGTTTAGAAAGCTACGTATTCTACTTACAGGCATTTTATGGTAAGAGTGGTCTAGGTTTTTTTTTGTTTGTTTGTTTGTTTGTTTGTTTGTTTTACCTCTGCCAACAGATTTAGTTTATTCAGTTTCAGCCTTTTTTCTGATCTTGTTCTCCAGGAGTCAAATCCTTTGTCAGTGAAGTATCTGTAACTTAAGAACAATTCCTTTAAAAAATTACCTCTATTTTAAGTTTTTGGAAATGGAGCAATATTACATTAAGAGAGATGAGCTCAATGTTGCTGATGAATGCCTGAGCAAGTAGGTCTTAAGACAGTTTGAGTTCTTTGAAGCTTTTTCAAGAATCTGATCTTGTAGTTTTAATACATAAACTGAAGGTACTTCTTCCCAAATAGATCTGGAGGCACATCAAGCTATAATTACTCATACTGAAAAGATTTGGGTGAACACAATTTATTATATAAAATTCTGTATCTTCCTGAAATGTCTTCCTCCTCATGCACACAAGCAGGACCTAAGTACCTCTTTTCTGAATACAGCCTGATAACATCTCAGCAATGTAGTTACCTTCAGAAGAATTTGTATTTTTGGCCTAAGGTCATCTTCTTACTGTAATTTTTTGTAATTAAATACATTCTTTACCATGTATCAGTGTCAGATACTACTGTCTAAGAATTATAGATTATATCTGCTGATCGAGACATGAACTCTAAATGCATTTGAATAATTTTGCATGTGAAAATATTCCCTCACTAAGTAGTTGCAGGATGCCACTTTAAGTTGTTAGGACATAATTAGATCCAGCACTAGTGTTGAGTCAATAACTAACTCGCAAGATTAAGTTCAATACTCAATTAAAATAATCAACAGGATATATCTGGATTCCACTTATCAGGAAAGGGAAGAAACCAGAGCAGTTCCTAGCTACTCCAAGCTTCATCAAAATCGTGCATTCATGCTAAATTGCTTGGCCTTGCTCCAAAATTAAATTAATCCATCATGTCCAAACCACATTTGAAGTGCCCAAAATAAACAATTTAGAGGCTGATTCCAATGTTACGCTTGATACACTAAAAGCTAGATTTAAAAACCTTCCATGTATGTAAATGCTGACCTTTCTAGGAGTTAATGGGTGATTTTGTATTCCTAACAAAAAGTAAAATTTATATGAATTGCAGTGTACAAGTATACAAATAGTCATGCAAACAGATTCTGATAGATTCTTCCTTTCAACTGTCATTTTCTGAAGTGTGCAACTTCCCCAGCTCCCAAATACATGTACACACAAGATGACGTAGGATGTTGACTTGCAATGTCAACATCTGACCTATACGGTCAGTAGGTTCTTTTAGAGGGCACATAACAGCTAGACTTTTTGGCTTGTACTTCTGTCTTGCTTCTAGCTGCAGCCTTTAGATGCAGAATTGAGAGTTCTTTTATATCTGAGATCATAACTAGATAGTTCTAGGCAGACATCAAGCCTACATAAATCTCTAAAATTACTGACTTAAAAGTACAATACTGGTTAAATGCTAAGAATATTTACTCCTAGATGAAAGGCAAAGTATGTGGATGCAGAGAGATACAGACAGAAGGAACACATACTTTGACCTTCCAGATTATTGTGCTCACTTATTAAGCAGTAAATACGAATAAAATAATTGTCATTTTATTGTTTCATTTATATGTTGCTTTACATAATCATAAATAGCTCTGCATGAATGCAGAATCTTGGATGTTAATATGATTGTAGTTAATAGGTTGATAAAAATAATGGAAACATCTATTAGTCTTGCATAGACACAAGACTAATAGCCAAATTTATACAAGTTACTTTCTGAAAAATTTGAAACCATTCATAATTTGACCTAAAAAACCTTTACTTTTAAATGTAGCATTCTGTATTTAAATACAATTGCAGCAAATTGGCTGGACAGAAAGGACACAACAATAGGAGGCATTGGCTAATATTAAGACTTGAAATAGAGTAGACATATTTGTTACAATTTACAATGGAATTTTATCTGACATTTCTTGGGCTATCTATACTTTGTCTTCCTGAAGTTTTAAAAAACAAGCATAGAATATGCAGCCACTTGATCTTATCTTTGCCTAAAATAAAGTTGCCCTATAACCGTGTGGCATATACAACTTAGTCTCTTTGTAGAATCTTAAATTCAGCTGATATTTTCTTTGCTCTTCACCTTCCTTTTTCTAGTATTTGCATTACAGCAGTTTTAAATTAGCATATTTCACTGCTTTATAGATGTTTTCAGCCTGCACATAGGATTTTAGCATATTCATATGGAAATACTGAGCCAAAATCTGCAATTCCCAACACAGCTGCCTAAAACTTGGCTTTCATTTTTTCATTATGTGCAGCGACTTTTAAAGACATACAGGTACTTCAATCTAAAACAAGCCAGATGATGTGATTTACATTTAACTTGGTTTGGAAAACCACCTTTCTGTTTTTCTCATCCCTAGTCAGCTGTTCAACCACACACTTGTTTCTTATGCAATACAAAAGCCACCAAAAGGCACGCATTTCCTCTGTAACAGGTAGAGTGGATTTCATCGAAAGCAAGAACACAAAAAGCAGTGATAAATGTTGTTTCTTTTTTTTTCCTTTGTGTGGTTCATGAAGCAACAGAACACATGACAAGCTGTTTGTATGGTTATAAACATGCATTTATCTATCCATAAGAAGATGAAGTGAAGTATGCCTTTTAATAAATTAAGGACCTAAATATTTTGGCACTACTATTCTTAGCATTGTTTCTCTTAGCCTATTTAGACTGAACTGACGTCATACTGAACTCTACAAATCCAACACTATTTCAGGTTGGAATAACTTCACTGAATTTGCATACTAACGCTTTAAGGAGTAGTATATGCACAGAAATGTATTGGTTTCTGGAATAGTCATGAATACTTTACAGATTATGTGATACAGCTATAGACGTTTGCAACTATTAAATATAAGCAATGTATTAAGAATTAAAGTTAATTTGAAATATCTGTATTTTAGGTTAAAATGTTCATTACTAAAACTATGAAATGTTTTAGGATCAGGTATCACTAAATATTGCACATGACAGAAACCCACTTTTTTTTTTTTTTTTGAGATTGGGATTATCAGTGCCATTGGAGCTGGAGGAGAAACTACAGATTTTGTTGTTGTTGTTGCTATATCATTATATTTATTAGTATTTGATTATTTTAAGACATTAAGTGTTGAAGAGCAGAGAAAATAATGTTTGATCTACTGAGCCAAGACAACAAGTAATTCAAAAATATACCAGTAAGTATTCTCTCTGCATTTTTCTGACAGTTATTTTGGCCCCTTTACTGAAAATCTGAATGTTTTCTAAGAATTCAGAAAAAGAAGTAGCAGTTGTTTCTTGCTCCTTCCTTTTCCAATGGAAGAAATGAAGTGACATCCAGCTTTTCTATTTGCTTTGCTACTTAGGAGTGCTTAGTGTATGTGCATGTACATACAAATAATTCCTTTCTGATGTAAGTTTTGCCAAAGTTCCCTCATTTGAGTTACTTTTTTACACCATTTACATCAATGTTAAAATTTCCATTACCTTCCTCAAAGCCAGGATTCCACCTGTCTTGTCTAAGTTCCATCACAGTTCAGTCTAACATATTTAAAAGCATTTGTATTTTAATTATTTCAGTGCAATGCAGTTGTCATGACTGGCAAATCGTGCAAAGGGCAGAAAGGATCATCTGGCAAGGCACAATCCCACTTAAGGGTTTAAAAAACAAACCAGAAATACTGTGCTCTATATACAATGAGAAATAGTGTGGTAAGGGGGAGTTTCAAATTAATCTCTTTTTAGAAAACTTTTCAAGTACTGCTACTTTTAAAGAGTTTTGTCAAAACTTGCAGCTTCATTCGTGCATGTGTTGTCATAAGTGACACGAGTTAAAAAAGTGGGTCTAACAAGATGGAGACAAATCTGTTAGCACCAAACAGACGAGTGAATTATGCTACTTGGCTGTTTTGGGTATCTAACAGTGCTGCAAAAGAAACAAAGGCTGAAAGTGACTGTCAGCAGTAGAGAAAAAAAATCTGGAACAAATAAGTCCATCCCTGCACCCCCCTGCTCCCCGGTTCTCTCACCTTTGTCCCCTGTATCTTGCCTGCAACTGCAGTTGTTGTAAAAGCTGTTCAGCGGAGCAGTTCACCCTTGGCAGAGGAGATGGGACGCGTTCTACACGCCTGCGCTAAGTATGGTGTCAAACTTAGTTCCTCTCTCTTTCTTGGCATATTTGCCTTGGCTCTTGCCTGGATCGAGGTCTTATCCTGTCTTCTGTGTGCAAGTGAGAGTTTTAGCTAAGCTGTGAGATGCTGGAAAACTCTCTTGCTACAAAGATAACACAGTATGTCATCCATTTGCTGCTGCTGTTTCAGATCATACCATATCATCAGGTTTTTCCAGTGCTTCCTGAAAACCAAGGAGAAGAGAACTACATATAGACAACGTTTTCTGCGGAGTACACTAATAACTGTTTGCAGGTGAACTTCAGTGCAGGTGGCTCAAACCTTTAAGCTGCGCATGATAACCGACAAGTTTCGCAAGTTGTAGCTTTGCTTCTTGTAGTGCAGGAGAGAGAGAAGCTTTTTTTGGCTCCTGACAGAAGTTTGTAAACAGTAAGATTTTTCTTGTTCCCAATTTTTATGTCAGTAGTCATTCAAGGCTGTTTTTATCAATATGAACAGTGTTCTCCATAAATACATGCAGTTACAGTCTCTAATGTCCAAGTCCTCAACTGGTATAAATCAGTGTAATTCTTTTGACTTACGTGAACTGGCATAATCCCATTTAGTTGAAGATCTGGGCCAGAGAACAGGAAGTGTATTTATTAGCCAGGGAACATTGCAGTAGGTTCTAATTCTTCTTCCTATGCTTTCATAGTGATGTGGAGTGTTTTGAAGTTGACATGGTCCAAATAAGGTATTTTTAATTTTTCTATTTGGAGTGTAGCTAGCTCAGTAAGTGGAACAACATCCTTAGTTTAGGGGTTATGTTTCATTATTACTTCACAGGAAATGAAAACCAAGTTTGGATCTGAACTTTCGAGCAGTACTGAAGCTGTGAGGGACAGAAGTATTTCCTTAAAGGATGAACGGATTGCATGTGCAAAGTTTTATGCAATTAGAAGGTTTACCTAATTCAGACTGTAAATTCTGAATTGAAATTAATAAGGCTGTGTATATCCACGTAACAGCTGAATCCATATATTTAGGGTATGTAAAATGCAGTAAAACAAAAGGATTGTAAGAATTTTATAACTTGAAAGAGCAATGAGAAATGCAGTTCTTTTCAAATAAAAAATGGTAATGCCTTTCACTAGGAGCAGAGCTTTTACAAAGGGTCTTTCAACTGAGGATCTCGAAACTCTTTTTGAAACATTGAATTAGGTCTCAACACTGAAGCCTTTATCAAATGAACAGTCTCAAGGCAAAGGAAGTGCTCAGATAATTTGTCAGCTGTAGCATTGGGATCTTGAGCCTCGCCCTGTGAGGTAGGGAAACTTTACTTTCTATAATTTACAGAACAAGCAAGTGTAACATGCGCAAAGTTACAGTACAAGTCTGTGGCGAAGTTGTGGATTAGAACACCCTGCCAGACATACGTAAGCTGCAATTTCATCTTTCTCTTGAGATACTAAGTTGGGAAGAACAACAACTGTTTTGAAATTTAAACCAAAAAGATAATCATGTCTTTCCATGTGATTTGTTATCCTGGCTAGCTGTCTTGGTTGAAACACTAGTCAAAATCTGTTGGAAGGAAAAAGCAAAAAGCTAACCCTTAGAGTTTTCTGACCTTAAGAGCTGTCGAGCTAAATTGATGTTAAGCTATTTTTCATACAATAGTCACCAGCTTTCTCTTTTTTTCTGTCGGAATGATTCTACTATTAGAAGAGAAAATATATCTCTTTATATATTTATATCTTGAATATATATAAATGAACTATGTTTAAATAAGCTCTAAATCTGTGTTCTGTTATGTATTTCTACTCATTTTATTTTTCTCCATCCTTCTGTCTGGTTTACATCTGTAAAATGCAATACAGAAAACTGCCACAAGCACACTTAGAGAACCTAAGAAAAGTGCAGTTTAGCATATTCAAATGAGAGCCAGTGGCAGTGCTCAATGTCACCATTTTATCATAGACAGATGATATTACAGTGCAAGAACATTCCGATTTGTAAATGATAGATTTTAAAAAGCAAAACAAATGCCAGTAATCTGCTGTATTTTGCAGCATCAGTGCCATAAATAGGCACACTGTCTTGGTTACTTGGATGGCTGATTTTTAAATTTATGATGAAGTATATAAAATTACTGATGTGTGCTTACACTTAAGTGATAAAAGCCAGTTTCTGCCAGTGTGCTAATGTACATAATCAGTTCTTTACAACTCAAAGCTGGATACCCTTTCATTCACGCGTTCATACTCTGGCAAATTAATTTATGGAACTGGAGGGGAGGGGGTAGAAAGAAAGCATTTCTTATGTTGTTATTGCACTTTGGATATATAAGCGTGATTATGTAAAATGTGTGTCTGGGTGGCTGTTTGTCCTTTCTTGCAGTGTATTCTGTGCTGAGTGGGAGGGTCACACTGTGTGAGACTAATAAGGACAGAGCTGCATCCCCCTCTACCACTCTTTGGAGACTCACTCCAGCAACTCCTCGGCACTACAGCAGCTCTGCACAGGCATTTTCAGTGCTTCTGGGGGACAAACTAGAATAAAAATTAAAGGTAAGCAACTCATTATTTGAATTGTCCAAGCATCTTACATACACGCGCATACTTAAATATTCCTGTTTTTTTTTTTTTCAGAATTGCTATCTAAGTTTACTACCGATTTTGTCCGTATTAACTATACCCTATATAAACATAATATACACAGTGAGCTTTTGATGAACTGTAATCAGCCTATGCAATAGGAGTCTGCTTGCGGTTGTGTAGGTGTGTAACATATGTTTGTGGGTGACTACAGATTTATGCTAAAATATGCTAATGAAACAGCCCTAGTAAATTTGTAGTAATCTACAACAACGATTAAACTGGCGTAAGCCGGCACAATGCTATGCACGCTTACTACTTGTACGCACCCATTTACACGTAAAACCGTACCTATTACCGCGCGTCCTTCTGGTCGGTACGCGCACCGAGCGGCCTGCATCGCGCTACCTGCAGGGTCCCCGCGACCGGCGGCACGTGCCGACGGGACACCAAAATCTTCCCCGCGAGCGGGCCCAGCCCGGGCCGGAGTGGCAGCTCCCGCGGG